>CAUYPK010046170.1:0-75131 GCA_963574355.1 Loris lydekkerianus
AAAAAAAAAAAAAAAAAAAAAAAAAAAAAGATGTTAGAAAAAAGTATGGACATTATACATCAAAATGTTAATTATGGTTTGTATATATTAAAAATAGGAAAAATTAAGTTAAGCCATAATACTTACCAAATTAAAAAAAAAATTGTCTTACTGTTCTTAGACTTTAACTCAAATACATTGTAAAGTTTATTATTGTTTTCTTTAGTTTCCCTAAAGAGTGTATCTAGGCTGTGATATTTTCTTAGAGCTGGATTGTTTCAGGACCCTTGGCTTCTTTAGCATGGAAAGGAAAACTGGCTTCTTGCAGTTTGTATTTATTGAAATATAACTTAGACACAAGAAAATGACCCATGTTAAGCATACAGTGTGATGAGTTCTGACAAATGTATGAATCATTAGCCCAGAAACTTCCCTAGTTATGAATACTTTGTGGTTAATTCCTTACGTTGCTCCTCAGCCAACCACTGATCTGCTTCCTCTCTTGGAGATTAGTTTTGCCTTTTCTAGGATGTCATGTACATGGAATCACACAGTTATGTTTATGTACCCTTGTGGGTCTGACTTCTTTTGCTCAGCACAATTCATAACTGGGTGTTTCTGAGCAGGAAATTGTACATCCAGGGACAGTCCTGGGTTCGCTGATTTTACAGGATCCATCTGTCAACCTCTCCCTGGTTTTAGGTAACCAGATTTTATGCCTGGGTCCAGCAGGTCTCTTTGCGAAGCTGTGCTACATCTTCTGCCCTTCTCTAATTGAAATGATGCTCTCTCAGTATAATTTTTATGTTCTATAACTTTCTCCTCAAATGCAAATTTTTAATTACAAAAGTTACACTTACTTATTGTTAATGAAGAAAATGTAGATAAAAATATAATGTAAAAATTATCTATAATCCAAACAAATGAAAGAAACACTATGAACACTATGCTTTTTTCTGGACTTTTCTATTATATACAGTAGAACTTCTGTAAGTTGACCACTCAAGGGACTGCAACAAACTGGTCAACATAAGGAACTAGGCCTACTGTACTGATACGTACATGTGGTGCATGTCCAGTCTGTGAAAGTGAGGTCAACTAAAGGAAATTGTCAGTGTAGGGAGGTGGTCAACTATGGAGGTTCTATTGTATTTATAACTTTTGTTGTTCATTTGCAAGATTCTAGTCTACCTACTATTGTGTAACCTACTCTTTCACTAAGAATATAGTGTGAATATTTTCCTGAGTAAATATAACTTTTTTATCTTAGCACCGTATATACTCGAGTATATACAGTAAATAAAAATCTACTTCATTAATTTTAAAGGAAGTATAGATTACCACATATTAATTTAAATCACTCCAATGTAAAGGACATTTAGGCTGTCCCAATGTTGTGCTATGTGGGAGAATGTCTTTCTTTCCATTTTTTTTTTTTGTTTTTTAAAGACTGTCTCACTCTGTCTGGAATGCACTTGCATGGTCACTGCAGCTCACTGCAGCCTCAAACTCCTGGATTCAACTGATCCTCTGCCTCAGGCTCCCAAAGTGCTGGGATTACAGGTGTGTGCCACCACACCAGCCAGAATTTCTCAATAGAGTGTTGGAAGGACTAGACACCCCTCCTCACTAAGACCTTGTTCATCTTTTAGGTTTAGTAGAACCAGAAAAGAATCACTAGCAACTGGGAAGATAACCAGTGTCATCCTTAAAAACAAAGGCCCAGAGGCTCTCCAGGACTTCTGTGTACAGAGGAGCACTACTCACTCTAGGAAGGGGTCTGATTCTCTGAGAACCTCATTCTCCTAAGAAGCAGGGGTTCATTTTAGGTCATTCCTTCCTCACTTGGGCTGAATCATTCTGATCTGTTAATGAGTTAACACTCTTAAAGTCAACCATGCTCAGCCACAGTTTGGAATCTTAAAATAAGCTCAGTGCAGATAAATACTGGATTAGGGTGTTAAGTAATATGAAAAAGGGAGTATAGAGAATATAATTTGGAAAACAACTACTCACTACTTTCCACCCTGAACCTTTTCAGTGTGATCACGAGTAAACACCACTGGCCATGGGGGGCCACGAGTCTTTCCCTGGGACTCTGATGGACTGCTCTCCACCACTCTCCCAGCCTGGTCAGGACACTGTCCCTCTGAAATGTTAACTCAGAACACTCCAAAACCTAAATCTCAAGTGAGAGGCGAGCACTACTGACCACAGAAATTACAACTGTCTCTGGAAAAGATTAAACTCGTAAAGACACTCTGCAGTCATGGCTAGAGGCTGAAGGCAAAACCTTCGTGATGTGAACAGGAGGGTCTAAGGTGAGAGGAAATAACAAAAGGGACGGGAGAAACTGCTCCAAATGCAGACAGAGGCCCAGAGAGGGGAGCGGAGAACATGGTCTCAAACTCTGGAGCTCAAGGGATCCTCCTGCCTCAGCCTTCCAGGGAACTTACAACTCCTCACCTGTCCTTCCAAATAAGCACAATCTACACGCGCACAGGATTCCTGGGTCACCCGATACTTGCATGTGATGTCTGTAGTTGCTTTTTATCTGATCTTTACCCTCAGTGCCTCTTTCCCATATGACTGAATTTGCTGTCCTCTGTGCTCCACTGAACTTTCTAAGGGTTAAACAAAGCCCGGACTTCAGGCTCTCCCTAGGGAGGCAGGGAGGGCCAAAGCTGCCTCCCATGTTAGCAAGTTCGCTGGAGGGAGACACGATTTCACTGGTAAAAAAAAGAAGTCACAAAGGACCTACTCTAAGATAGGTCAAAAAACTTCAGTGACCTTTATGTAGGCATGTATTTCCTGCTTGAGACAAGTTTCTGGTGTTTAATCCCTGTTTCTCTCAGTGCAATACTGCACTGTGGTTATTTATTTATTATTTTTTTAAAGACAGAGTCTTACTTTGTTGCCCAGGCTAAGCATGCTATGGTGTAACCTCAAACTCCTCGGCTCAAGTGATCCTCCTGCCTCAGCCTCATGAGTAGCTGTGACTACAGGGTTGGGCCACGACACCTGGCTAGTTTTTCTGTTTGGTAGAGACCAGTTTTGCTCTTGCTCAGGGTGGTCTCAAATTCTGGAGCTCCTGCCTCAGCCTTCCAGAGGCTAGGGATCCCCTGTGCCTGGCCAGCATTGTGTATTTATAGGCGTCCCTGCACATCCAGCATTCTTTATAAGTCCTCATTTGTTAGCTACTGATAGCAGAATCTTTCTGTCACTACCTTAACTTGGAAACCCAAACCTCTAGGCTCAAAACCAAACAGCCGGAAGCAATCAGGCTAAATGAAGGTGTTTTGTTCAGAACTGTAAGCCCACCCTCTCCTCAAGGTAAATCAATCACAGAAGAAAAAGTACCTTTATGGAGAATCTGTTAACTAGACTCTGACTTATTCTTGTTATTTATGTTATCAAGGAAGAAAGGAAGGGGAACAGCAATGGTTTTCAACCAGTGTGCCATGCCAAGAGAGGATCTTACGTGTTCCGTGAAAAATTTTAAATATTAATTAATTCATTTTCAAAAGAAGTTCAAAACACAGTAAGTATATTCTTTTTTTTTTTTTTCCTTGATCAACATAATTTAAGTGTGCCGTGAAAGTTTAACTATCAGTTCAAGTGTGCTGTGAGATTAAAAAAAAAAAAATATTGAAAAATACCGGTCTAGAGTAAACAATTTGAGGCCTTAGAGCAGTGGTGCTCAACCTTCCTAATGCGGCGACCCTTTAATACAGTTCCTGTGGGTCATGAACCATAGGTTGAGAACCGTTGCCTTAGAGGCAGACTCTAAGTTTCAATTCAGGTTCTTTTACTTACAAGCTATATGACTTTGAGTAACATACTGTATTTCTCTGAACCCCAGGAGTTGCTGAGAGAATTAAAGACGTGCTCGCTTTGGCAGCACATATACTAAAAAAGAGAGAATTAAAGACAATGAGATTGTGCCAATATATGTAACCTGGAGTGATGATCTTTGCATCGGGATTGCCAATTTCCTGTAATCCTATAATCATGTACGTCTTTGTAATCACCTTGAGATACATTTTCAGGTATGACCACCTTTATTTCTTTCTCCTGGGCTGGGTTGTTTTCTCCCTTAGTCACACACAGCTTAGGAAACTCTCTCTCTAAGTCACGTGCCCTGTAAGGGGTTTACCCTGACAAACCAGATTTTCTTCATTGCCTGCAAGGCCAAGACAGGTGGTAGGAAGGGAACCCTGCGAAGTCACATTTGAAGTGGACACATGATAATATCTAAATGTTTGTCAGACTGCAGGTCCTAAATGAACATAGGCTTTTCTTGTTTTGTTTTTTATAAAACCATTAAGAAGCTAGAGCACTTGGCAAGTAATAGCACTTGGCATGTGACTATAGTTTCATTTTTGTTTCTGTCTCTGTGTGTAAAGTTGGTCTTAATGTAAAAATATGTTTCTCACTGTGGATCTCAGTCAATAAAGTTTAAAAGCCATTGACTGGGCATCAGATCTCCAGGGAGACTGTTTGCTCTGGTCCACGTGGCTCAAGCTGCAAGCTGGCTGCCCGTACCAGGTGATTAACTCAGCCCACTTGGCCTGAGGCGTGTCCTCCGAAGGCTCGTACACAGGTGCACCTGCAAGACGCATTCCCTGGAGCCTGAGACCCACAAACATGGCTGCCTGCCCCTCCAGGCCCTGGGGCATGTCCAGAGGAAGCACAAGACAGACATTCCTGCCTTTCTTGTTTTAGAAAATAAGAACCTCATGCAGATATGAAACCAGAAATGCTAGGAACCCCAAAGGGAAGGTCTCCTTGAATTTTTGTTTCACCAGCTCAGAACGTCAAACTGCCTCTGAAATGACTCACCTCTCCCAGTGCACAGGTATCTGCATTTGTGGCATTCTAGGAGTCCTTCCGCCTCTGACTCATAATATTCCACATCCTCAGGGTATGGGGGCAGATATCTCCCTGAAGTGAATTCACTATAAGCAGAAAGCATACACAGTGGTTAGGGGGCCTGAATTTGATAGCTTATTCAGTATCAGAACTCTAGACTCTGCAGGGAAGGCCCAAACATTCAAGGACACGCAGAACAGAAACAGAAACAAAATTAGCCAGAATATTTCACACTCAGAGAATTCTCTGGTTTAGTGACCCCACAGGACATCCAAATACTTGGCACAACTCCATAGCTACCCACATGACACCACTTCTGATGCTGGCTTGTCTGCCTGCAGGCAGTGTCTAGCCAGGTAGCTGGGAACTGCCCTCTTTGTGAGCTTAAGTTCTCCATGCAGCGTGGACCAGGCCTTTCACAACTAGCCAGCATCTCCATGACTCTGATGCCCAGAGGCTGCTGTTCTCGGCCTTCCATGAGCTCTCTGGGAAGCACCAGGCGTGTGGATGCTACAGGCAACTTTTGACATTGTCATATCATTTCTTCCTCTGCCAACCCTGGCATTTTTCCTCTTCCCTTTTTTCCAACCTGTATGCAGCACATCCTAGGCTTTGTCCAAGACACAACAGGGGACCTGCATTCTACCAACTGGTCTCCAGAGATCTTTCAGGAGGATCACATTTCTTAGGATTGAAATTCTTAAGATTTTTAGCACGCCCTTTCTCATCTCTCTAGACCCAGCCACGGTGAACTGTCCCCTTCCCCCACAAAGATGACATGCTCTCCCATGCCTCATGGTCACTGCAGAAGTTAATCCTCTGCTGGGAACACCTTCCCCTCCTCCAACCCAGTGTGCCCCCTTGCTCCTTCTCCAGAACTTGGCTTTGAGGTTATCTTCTCCCAGAAAAATTTCCCAGCCCTGTCAGGAACCCAGCTCTGTTCTCCCCAAGTCTGAGTTTGTCCTATCAGTGTCCTGTGGCAGACTCTGGGCATCCTCAGGGTGTATCTCTGTAGCCCATGCCCCAGCATCCTGCCCACTAAATATAAGCTTGTTAAGTGAAGGAAAGACAGAAATAAATTACTCATTGATTTCAAATCACTAATGGGCAGTAACCCAAGGAAGCAAAAAGCACAAGTATTCCCTTCACTTACTTTGGGGTGGGGGAACTGGGACGCTGGTTTATAAGGAAAACTGAAAACGTTGTTCTGGATACTCCCAGCTGATGCAGCTGCAAGGCAGTGTGGCTTGAGGTGGGGAACAAGAGCTAGTGTGATTATCGGGACACACCCTTTGTCCTGCTAGTTGGTTTTAGATAATGTAATATAAACTCAGGATAGTATTAAATAGCTTCGCCATTATGTGGACACAACAGGGAAAGAGACTGGGCTGAGCCACCAAGTCCCCAGCAGGGGAGAGCCTGATTCCTCTTCAAAAAGAAGCCAGATTTCAAAAGCCAGGAGCAGTCTGGATTCAGGACCTGTCTGTCTCCTTGTCGGAACCGGCAGGGGCAACACCCCATCTATTCACAGTTCCCAGCACTGAGCACTAAATCTGTGCATTCAGTGGAGAAAGAAAAAGACCAGCTCCCTGGGGGCCTGTGGGGACGAGTCCCCTCTTATCTTCCTTTCCACCCCCAGCTCACTAAGTCCTCCAGAGTATTCTGATGTTCTGGACTCACAAGGGCTCATGGGAATTCTTTGTGCTTCACCAGGCGGGGATGACAAAGTTCATGCAGGAGGGTGAGGTCTCAACCCCAGAAAGACCTGTCTGACAAAGGAGAAACAAATCTGTGCCCTTCGGTGGGGAATTTTAGGTAGACTTACTTCTTTGGTTAAAAGTGTAGTTTCTCTCCCTCGTCTGTCTGGGAAATGTACGTACCCCGGGGTGGGGGCAACATACTAACTTCTCTTTGGGCGGACTTTATTAGGACCCGGCCACTAGGGGAAGGCTGATTTTGGAACCCAGGACAAAGCTCCAAAGCCCCAAGGGGCAGTCCTGTGACCAGGCAGGGGAGGGTCAGGGAGGAGCCTCGGGTCCCCCACCTTCCGAACATCCTTCCCACGCCTTCCCTCTCCGGTCCCAGAGACGGCTCTTCCTCTTTACCTGCCGCCCCCACCCCCGCCTCGCCACTAACAGGGAACAGGGGTGGTCAGTTGCTGGTTTGTTAATCGGGCTCCGGCCACCACAAAGTTCTCCTTCCCCGACAGGTCGCCTCTGAGAGCACACGGGGGACTGGCACTGCTTTCTTCAAACCGGCGTCCCAGCACCAGCGGCGCAGGGTGGCCTCCCCCGGGCCCCACCCCCGGCCCCACCTCACCTTTTCGGGCGGCTGCGCCCCAGACCCTCCCCGGGCGGCGACGGCGGCTCCCGGGCGGCCCCAGGCGCGGGCCAGGGGGGCGGGGCTGCGTCCCGAGTCCGGCTTTGCAGGGTCGGGCCCCGGGGAGCGTCCCGAGTCCGGCTTTGCAGGGACTCTGCCCAGGCTCTTCGTTCACCTGTGCGGTGCCCTGTGTCCCTGTGTCTGTCCTCGCGGGCGTCCCGGTCCCTCTCCCTGTCTCGGTCCTCTCGAGAGTTCCCGTCCCTCCTCCCGTCCCTGTTTCTCTCCCTGCGCGAGTCCCGGCGTCTGTCCCGCTGTCGCTCGGGGTGGCGGTCTCGGTCTGGGTGGGGGCGCCGGTCCGGGTCCCGCTCTCTCGGGCGGGCCCGGGGCTCGCGAGTCCCCGACATACTTTCCATGGCCCGATTCCGTGTCCCACCCGAGGGCAACAACCAACCACAAGTTTCCCAGGCAGGTGGCCCGGGGACGGGGCGGGGCGGGCAGCTCACCTGTGCGCACGCGCACTCGCTCCGCGCCCGGCCGGGGAGCAGCCCCTGAGTGCGCCGGCAGGGGGCGCCCCTGTACGCGGCCGGGGGTCCGGCAGGAAGGGTGCGAATGTGTTGGAATGGGGGCTGGGCTATCGCTGCTCTAAACCCGGGACGCTGACAATGACCATCTGCCCCAAAGGAGCCCCTTGGTGACCGGCAAAGTGGGCGACCAAAGGAATCCGACTCTGGCCACCTGGCCGTGGTTCAGCTTACATAGCACGTTTGGATTAGCTTTCCCACAGGGTAACCCTATCCGCTCGCTTATTCATCCATCCCCACATCTAGCCGCCCACCCACACATCCTGCCACACGTCTACCTATTCATCCACCGACACATTCACCCCTCGGTCTACTCATCGCCCTCCATCCCTCCTTCCCTCCCTCTCCTGCTGCCCTTACAACTGCAGAGAGCTTGAGGCCAGTTCATCTATTGCAATAGCCCTGGACTCAGATAATGTTTTTTAAAATGCGGAAGCACCCAGAATTGTCAGGTTTTTATTTTGCCACGTAATGGCGATTGTCGTCTGTTATTTAATTCTTTCAACAAATAAGCACATTTTAGCAGGTGCTGGAGATACAGTGGGAACTCCACTTGCATGGTGCTTCTGTTCTAGTGCATGGGGGGAAACTAGTTCTAGTGCATGGGGGGAAACAAGGAAAGAAGACAATGTCTAAAATTTAATGAGAAGGGCAGATTTCTTCTTGGAGATCTGAGAAGAAGACATTCGAGGCAGCCTTGGGAATGCCTGAGAAAACATTCCAGAAAAGAGACAAGAACAGGTAATGCAGAAGCTGGACACAGTGGTGCCCACAATGAGTGGTGGGGCAAGAGATGAGGCTGCAGATGAGGAACAGGCGATGGAGTAGGGTCTTCCCATGGGGGGTCTGCATTTTCATTTAAGAGCAATGGTGGAGCACTGAAGGGTTTTGAGCAGGAGAGTGACTTGCTCTGGATTATATTTCAGAGAGATCGCTCTGGCTTTTGTGAGGAGAATGACCAGAGGGGCCAGGAATGGAGGTAAGGGATGAGTTAGGAATCTATCAAAGGAATCCAAGTGAGGGGTGATGGTGGCGGCCATGGGGTTGGTGAGAAGTGGACAGATCCAGGTCGTCGTTTTGGAAAGGAATTTACAGGATGGGTCAGGTGTGGAAGGTTGGAGAGAAGGGAGAAGCAAGTGGGTAGGTGGTGGGATTGTCACCGAGACAGGGAGGACTGGAGAGAACTGGGAGTTGTGACATGACATGACGTTGTGATATGTGACATTTGAGGTGGCTATGATTCATCTAGTGTGGGTGTCTAATTTCAGGTGGACCTTACAAACGGAGGCTATTGTAGGTAACAGATAAATGTACCTGTTCCAACTTACACACAAATCCAACTTAAGAACACAGCTACAGGGCCTATCTCTTTCATAACTCTGGGGACTGCCTGGAATATCTACCAGGGGTTCTGATTTAGGAGACTTGGGAGGGAGCCTGGTATTTGCATGTTTGAATAGTTCCCTTAGGCAGCCTGTGTGAGAACCAGTATGTTTACATAAGTTAGCATTCAGTTTTCTATCCTAAAGGAGAGTCTAATGTAAGAATAATCCAAATATTTTCCTAAATGTTTCTTTTTTTAAAAAAATGAATTTTTGGGGTGGCACCTGTGGCTCAAAGGGGTAGGGCACCTGCTCCCATATGCCGGAGGTGGCGGGTTCAAACCCAGCCCCAGCCAAAAACTGCAAAAAAAAAAAAAGAACATTTCTAACAGTTTTGGGTACACACAATGGCTTTTGGTGGCAGGGAGTTTACTTTCCCCATTTGGTTCATCCAAAGGTTTCACTCAGCCTGACCCTATAAAGGAGACAGTCCTTCAGGTACAGGGATCAATGGTAATCTTTGCATATTCTCTGTGTGATCTCCTCACACTCCTGCCCCTTTGGAACATCCTTTGTTTGTTGTCAGGCTGCAGGGGTGACTTCTGGCTGGCAGTGGCTCTGGGCTGGAAAGGAAACCCACAGGAAGGGTGGCGCTGGCCAGCAGGAGGCAGCACAGGCTCAGGCCTGGACCGCCCAGCCACCCTGGCAGGAGGCACCAGGGCCCACACCTGTGCTCCTCTTCCTCAGTCTGAGCATTTCCTCACCCACCTGGGCCTGGGTGACTAGAGTTCTCTCATTACAGGTGTGACAGATTGCCTGGAATTCAAGTTCAGTATTTCCTAAACTTTGCATATTACATAGGTGAGCTTGGGAAGTTTCTCAGCATCTCTGTGCCTGAGTGTCCTCCATTGTAAAACCTACCTCTCAGGAAGGGAGGGCTTCTTCATGCTTCAGTGCTTTGCCCTCTGAAGGTTTGCTGAAAATTAACTGACAAAAGATTAATAGAGAAAAGGCATACAAATTTATTAACATGTACAAGTCTTCTAAAATAAAAGATCTGAAAGAGAAGATGGTTGACACTTTTATACTATCTTTTTTTTTTTTTTTTTTAGAGACAGAGTTTTACTTTATTGCCCTTGGTAGAGTGCTGTGCTGTCACAGCAACCTCCAACTCCTGGGCTTAAGCGATTCTCTTGACTCTGCCTCCCAAGTAGCTGGGACTACAGGTGCCCGCCAGAACGCCTGGTTATTTTTCTATTGCAGTTTGGCTGGGGCCAGGTTCAAACCTGCCACCCTCAGTTCCATCACCCTCGGTAAATGGGGCTGGTGCCCTACCCACTGAGCCACAGGCAACAACCCTACACTTTTATACTATCTTGAGGTTACAGAGAGAATAGGGGTGATCGCAAGACAAGTTAGGGTAGGGGGAGAAGAGGAGGTCTGGCTAGCAAAGGTGGTCTTGTTATGTAGATGAAAACTTATGGGTGAAATCACCCTTTATAAAATTAATAAAGGGCCACTAAATAGGACACACACACACACACACACACACCCTAGCTTGCATTTCTATAATTGCTCACTATAAGGTAGCGGTTGACTCAATCACAAAGCAGGAAGGACAGCAATAGCTAAAGTTTATTTGGTGCCTTGATGAAGGTGGGCTGAACCTCAATAGGAATCAGCCTGAAGAGCAAGAGTGCTTATCTTTTAAAGGTGTTGGGCAGGGTAGGAGGAGGTAGGTGTTACTTTGGTGTACTAGTGACTATTGCCAGATATGGTTCCAGCTGACTTCCCACTTAGATCGTTCTGTTCATTTTGCAGTTTGGCCTCTCCTGGAGACATGGAGTCAGCTAGTTCCTTATTCCTTCTGGCTGGGTTCCAGAAGGTGAGGGGTGTTTTCAGCCGGGTTCATTAATGGCCAAGATGGAGTGCCTTATGCTCAAAATGGAGTGGCCTATGCATGCTCTGCTGTTGGAGTTCCTCAAGAACATTCTAAACCAAGAGACTAGCAAATAGCAGGTGGGTTTGAGGAGCTTCAAGTTCAAATCCTTCTATTTGAACCACAGCACTGGGATCAAGGGAAGAAATGAAAGGAGAAAAGACAGAAGAGGTAGGCAGGGGCCTGATCATAAGAAGCCTGAACTTACCGCCGTGGGGTCTGTGGTCTCCAAGTACACACAATCTTCACTGTGGTGTGGGGGAAAAGTATTAGAACTTGTATTTAATATGTAAATGGTATTTTTTTAAGAATGTCTCTTTCCTTATCTGATGTATAATGTAAGCATGATGTTAGTAGAGTGGCACATGGATATAATTTGAATCTTTGCATTGTTAACCAAAATGAGAAGCTGAGGTAAAAGTCTCAATCAGTCGAGGTTTATGGAACTTGAGGATGCACCAGGGAAAAACAAAAGTTACAGAAATGTCTGTGTCTGTGCTGTCTGAAGACATTTTGGGGGAGGCTTAGTATTAATATTTACATATTTCCCTAAAAGGGAAAGCCACGTAGGAATCAGGGGGTTGGTGGTGAGGCAAAGGGTTACATTTTTGTGAAACTTCAGTCCATAGGCAGTGATTTTATACAAGATAAGGTTAATCTTTTGGGGGAGAAAAGGAGTAAAGGAAGAATGAGTTAGGTAGTCAGCTCAGGATAGGTGGAGAATTGGTTTTTTTTTGAGACAGAGTCTCACTCTGTCACCTTGGGTTGAGTGCTATGTTGTCATAGCTCCCAGTAACCATTAACTCTTGGGCTCGAGTAGTCATCTTGCCTCAGGCTCCCAAGTAGCTAGGACTACAGGAGCCCACCACTATGCCTGGTTGACTTTTCTATTTTTAGTAGAAATGGAGTCTCAATGTTGTTCAGGCTGGTCTTGAACTCCTGTGCTCAAGCAATACACCTGCCCTCAGCCTCCCAAAGTGCTGGGATCACAGGTGTGACCCATTGCACACCCAGTCTAGCTGGAAGATTAATTGATCTCATCTTGTCTTTGTTCTGCACCTGAGAAGATAAGCTTGATTTTTTTAGTGTGTGTGTGTGTTTGTCTATTGCCCTGGGTAGAGTGCCATGTTGTCATAGCTCACAGCCACCTAAAACTCTTGGGCTCAAGCAATACTCTTGCCTCAGCCTCCTGAGTGGCTGGGACTACAGGCACCTGCCATAATGCCTGGCTGCTTTTTCTCTTTTTAGTAGAGACAGAGTCTCGCTCTTGCTCAGGCTGGTCTCCAATTCTTGAGTTCAAGTGATCCTCCTGCCTTAACCTCCCCAAGTGCTGGGATTACTGAGGTGAGCCACTGGGCCTGGCCGAAGATAAGCTTGTAATGGACATTATCAGTGTGAAATCTAACAGACTGTAGTTTTAGGAGCTTGACTTAGATTGTTGACCAACTGACAGGTACTTGTTTATGAAAGGATATAAGTCTTGAAAGGCCAATAAAAAATTACTTATGAATAATTTGGGAGGGTAGTCATCCACAGGTGTGTGAGGCCTTTTGCCCTTCTTGCAGGGAGTGTCTCACTAACATGTAAGGCTTGGTCACAAGGTCATCAAGTTGACAGCTATTCATTTGGGAAAGAGATGGCTGGCATAGGTGTTGTTGCACAAATCAGTTTCTAGGTTTAAATTTTCCTTTGGTATAATAAGTTTGAGGGTCCTAAGATTTTTTTATTTTCCTTTACAGCATGTTGAAGGTACATGCCGGGTTTCAGACTACAGGCTTTACAGAGACAGTGGAGATGGCTTTTCATCAGACATGTACCTCAGTCAAATTTGTTATAGAAATAACATTCCAGAGAACATTCTAGAGAGAGAGCAGGCCCCAGCTGAGGCCCTGGCATTGGAGATGAAGAGAAAGTGGACTTGAGAGATATTAGGAAAGATAATTACATGAGCAAGTAGGAGCAAATAGTATTGGGTGTCTGAGAACAATGAGTCACCCAGTGAACTACAAATGCTCAAAACATTCAGTGAATGTCAATGACGTTCAATGAATATCAGATACTGGTAGCTAAGGGCGGTGCCTGTGGCTCAAGGAGGAGGGCACCGGCCCCATATACCAGGGGAGGGTTCAAGCCCGGCCCCAGCCATAATTGCAGATACTGGTAGCTATAAAATTTTTACTACAGTGAAGCTACATAAGTTAAAGATGAGAAAGCATCAGCTGTGTTGGGAGGTTGTCAATAACTTTGGACAGATTGTTTTTAGGAGAAGGTTGCTAGGAAGGAACCAGAATGCACTCTTAGGTGAGAAGTATTTAATTAAAAAAAAAAAAAAAAATAGATTTCCAGGAGAGAGTAGAGGGGAGGTTGTTTCTTTGGAAGGAAGAGATTTATTTACACACAACTATAAGTTCAAGATGAAGTGGATAAAGGGCTGAAAAACAGAAACAGCCCCTCCATCCGTGGATCCTTAGGTCCTGCTCTCCTGTCTCTACCTCTCCTGTCTCTCTAGAGGAACCCCTTCTCTTGTCAAAGTATTAATTTAAGACAGTTAAAAACATGGCTCTTAAATAAATATAAAGTGAGTATGTGTCAAAGATCTACTTAGCTCATTAATGACAGAACAGCCATATGGTTCAAAGGTCTATAGGACAGACATTCGATGAAAAGGCTGAATTCCGACATGGCAGTCATTTCCTCAACTGGTTAAGATCTTGTAGATGGCGTGACCAATTGCTGCCTCTTTTGTCCAGAGACAACCAAAGAAGGGCTCAGGAGAATTTTGGAGTTGGAACTTGGGAACCATAACACTTCTTTGGAAGGGGCTGGAATGAATTAGCTGGTATGTGACAAGGTGACACAGGGCAGTTGCTGAACCTTTGTGCCTCCCTTCTGCCCTTGAGGACTGATGTCACGTTCGGGGGGGGGGGGTAGATGATTTTTATTCTGGAATGTTGAGGTAGAGTGATTGAGGATGACGAATCCAGACGAATCAGTGGATAAATGTATTTAGACAAATCTGATGGAGAGGTCAAGGCCAATTATCTTAGGAGTTGGCCTATTGTTTGCGGTTTCTATGAATAATGGTGTATTAATTATCTGTTGCTGCGTAACAAATTTCCCCAAAAGTTAGAGGCTTAAAACAACAATATTCATTTATTTATCTCTTATGGTTTCTGTGTGTACCTGTTTCTTATTGAGTCTGTAACCAATTATAAATTTACTGGCTTAAAAAAACAGATTTATTACCTTATCATTTTGGAGATTAAAAGTTCAAAATCCATGTTATGGGCTAAAAATGGAGGTGTTAACAGAGTACACTCCTCTGAGAGGCTCTGTGGAACTTGTTTCTTGCTTTTCCTATTTTCTAGAGACTGCCCACATTCCTTGGCTCACAGTCTCCACGCTGACATCACATTTCCTTCTCTGACTATTGCCTCCCTCCCGCTTCTTTCTTTAAAGGACTCTTGTAATGACAGGGGGAAGGACTCTTGTGATGATAGGGGGCCCACCCAGATAAGCCAGGATATTATCCCTTAATCATGTCTGCAAAGTTGATTTTGCCATATAAGGTGACATATTCAAAGGTTCCAGAGAATGGGATGTGGACATCTTTGGGGGAGCTTTATTCTGTTTACCACACTATGGGTCAGAAATTCAGGAGTGGCTTGACTGGGGGGTTTGCATGTCTCCCTTAAGGTTGTAGCCAAGGGGTTGGCCGGGTCTGCAGTCAGATAGGCTTTAATTGGGCCTGAGAATCTGCTCCAAAGGTAGCGCATTCGCATGAAGGGCAAGTTGATTCCGCCTGCTGTCAGGGGGGCTTCAGTTCCTTTCCTGCTGAGCCTCTCCACAGGGCTGGTTGAGTGTCACCACAACATGGCAGCTGGCTTTGCCCAGAGCAAGAGATTCAAGAGACCACAGTAGAAATTGCAATGCGTTTTATGACCTTTGCCTTGGAAACCACAGGCTATTATTTTCACAGAATTCTATTGGTCACACAAATCAGCCCTTACTGAATATGGAAGGAAAAATAAGGATCATTAGGACAGACCGCCTTGAGGAATGGCCATCTTAAATGATAATTATCACCCTTCTTTGGATATACAGTATCCTTAAGAATTTTCCCAGATCGTAAAGATTTTTCAAATCATCCTGTTTTCAGAAAAAGTCTATAAAATCAAGTATGTGTATTTTAGTTATAAAATTAATATAACAATATAAAACTAACCCCTTTCCTAACCATAAATTATTTTCAATTTTGCATATTTTATGAAAGTTTTATCTGAAAAAATGTTTTACACATTCTAATATTATTGTTATGATGCACATAACATTTTGCAGTATGATGATGACTAGGTTGAGTCCATGGTCTCTGGAACCAGAGTGCCTAGGTTCAAAGTCCAGTTCTGCCACTTATTATCTATGTGATGACGAGAAAGTAACTCAACTTTGTTTTGCCTCCATTTTCTTATCAGCAAAATGAAGATAATAATACCTTCAGAGCTGGTATAAAATTAAAAGAGTTAACATATTTGAAGCATCATACACTGCCCGATTCTTAGAAGGGCTAAATTAAGAGCTTGCTATTATTGCTTTTATTATTATTTCTCTTAGCATTATATTAGAAAACAGTATTATGGGTTGAATTGTATCTTTCCCACACAAAGGTATGTTGAAGTCTTAATACCCACTGCTTCAGAATGTGACCTTGTTTGGAGATAGGGTATTTTGTTTTTAAATTTCAGATTAGTATTAGGGTACAAATGATTATGTTACATTGTTTGCATTTGTTAGGTAAAGTCCAAGTTGTAGTTGAGCCCTTCACCCAGGAGGTGTGCCATATACCCTTACATTGTGCCTGTTAGGTGAGATCTTATCAATCCCCCTCCCACACCCCACCCTCTCTTCCTCCACTGGAATTTAATTGTATTTTTCTCTAGTATGGGCGTGTATTAGTTCATCTACAGGTTTCATATTATTAGTATTGAGTATTAGTGATGGATATTTGCTTTTCCATTCTTGTGATGCTTTACTAAGGAGAATGTTTTCAACTCCATCCAGGTTAATACGAAAGTTGTAAAGTCTCGATCTTTTCTATGGCTGAATAGTATTCCATAGTATACATATACCACAGTTTGTTAATTCATTCATAGATTGATGGGCACGTGGGTTGATTCCACATCTTGGTGATTGTGAATTGAGCTGTGATAAACATTCTAGTGCAAATCCCCCCTTATGGTAAAATTATTATTTTTTTCTTCTGGGTAGATGCCTAGTAATGGGATTGTGGGATCAAATGGAAGGTCTACTTTTAGCTCTTAGAAGATTCTCTATACTTCCTTCCAAAGAGGCTGAATTAGTTTGCAATCCCAACAACAGTTTAAATGTATTCTGGAGATGGGGTCTTATTTTAGGTAATCAATTTAAAAGTAGGTCTTCCGAGTGGGCCATAATCCAATAGGACATCCAACAGGTGTACTTATGGAGGGAAAATTTGGACACAGAGAGAAAGTCACTCATGGAGGATGACGAGAAGAGATACAAGACTATGACAGCCACTTACAAGTCAAGGAGAGAAGCCTGATCAGATCCTTCCCTCCTAGCCCTAAGAAGGAACCAACCCAGGCCAGGCACTATGGCTCATGCCTGTAATCCTAGTACTCTGGGAGGCCAAGCGGGGTAGATTGCTTGAGCTTAGGAGTTTGAGACCAGCCTGAGCAAGAGCAAGACCCCATCTCTACTAAAACTAGCTCGATGTTGTGGCAGGTGCCCATAGTCCCAGATCCTCAATAGGCTGAGGATCACTGGAACCCAGGAGTTTGAGGTTGCTGTGAGCTAGGCTAATGCCAGGGCACCCTACCCAGGGCGACAGAGGGAGACTCTGTCAAATGAAAGAAAGAAAGAAAAATGAAAGGAAGGATGGGAGGGAAGAAGGAGGGAGGGAAAGAAAAGGAAGGAAGCCTGAGCTAGAGTGAGACCTGGTCTCTAAAAATAGATGTGCGTTGTGGTGGGCACCTGTACTCCCAGCTACTCAGGAGGCTGAGGCAAGAGGATCGCTTGAGCCCAAGAGTTTCAGGTTGCTGTGAGTTAATGACACCATGGCACTCTACCAAAGGTGACAAAGTAAAAATCTGTATCAATAAAAAAAAAAAAAAGAAACAAACAAAAAGAAAGGAAAGGAATAAAAGAAAAGAGAGAAGGAAAGAAACCTTCCAAACACCTTAATTTCTATCTTCCAAAAATGTGAGAAGATAAATTTCTGTTGTTAAAGCCACCTGGTTCATGGGACTTTGTTACAACAGCACTAGCAAACTAATATAGACGTTTTCTTATGGTGGTAAATAGCTTTTGTAATTGTGATTATAATGGGTATTTGCACCTTTGAATCAATGTCATAATTTCCTTAGCTATCCCCCAGGTGTGGGCATTTAGCATGTTTTCATTGTTTCACTATTAGAGCTCAGGCAGAAATAAATATATTAGCAACAACGACTGCAGTCGGTGGTGTCTAGAGATGGAACTGCTTGTATCTCTTCCCAATTCTGCATTCAGTGACCTCACGTGGGCAGCTTCAAATCAGCTACGGTGGGAGTATTTATACCAAGGAAATTGAAACACTACAAATCAGGGATTGTCCCGGGGAGAGCTAGCTGTTGAGCGCGCATCAGCCCACCACTGACAGCAGCCAGTATGTGTTACATATTGACAGATTGCTGTATGCCCGGCTCTGTGCTCTGCTTTTTATTGCTTTAGCTCACAAAACTCTGTGAAGTAGGGAAATTATTACCTTCATTTTGCTGGTGAGGAAATGAAAGTTAAAGAACTTGTCCGAGGTCAGAGTTGGCTTAAATGGCAGATACTGGATTGAAAATAATATCTCTGAGGCTGAAGTTCATGATTTTAACCATGATAGGCCAAGGATTGTTTCTCTCCCTTACTAAATTATTTCTTTAGGATAAATTATCAGGACTGGGGATTCCTAGACCTGTGAATCTTTTTGCGTCTCAACGTGTTTGGCCACTTTGTTTTTCCAAATGAAGGGAACGCTGGTGGCCTGCGTTGAAACATGACCATGGGGAATCAAAGTCCTGTGTACTTATTTGACTCTCTGTGGCCTCTCCAGGGTTCTGGGCACTGTGCATCATTTTATTTTCCATCATAGCTCCTGGCAATGAAGTCCAGGAGGGAGAAAACAAGCTGTTGTCTAGACTTTAAGACATCAGTAATGGCACATGTACCACAACCCCAAACAGGTTCTTCCAGCCTTTTCATCTCAGTAAACATCCTGTACATTGCCTTGAAAAGTGACTCAGAACAAATCCACTGCCCTGCCAGGGAATGGTGCCTGAATCAAGCGATCTGTTGGGCCAGTGTGGCTCTCTGTACACTGACATCAGCTGGATGTCCCAGCCTGTTTTCAGCCCCATGGTGACCAGTAGGAGCTGGTGTGGGTGTTTCCCAGCTTGGGTTTCACAATGTCTCAGGGAAAGTAGTTGAATGCAAGAGGTAGGCAAGGAGGGTGGAACTCTGACTCCATCAGCCAGGTTCTAGGAAAATCTAGACACACAAAATATGTGGCTCACAACTTTCAAACCTCCTCACTCAGTATTGTTTCCTTCTTTAGGGACACGTGTCACCCTCAGTAGGCTGCAATCCTTACCTCCATGTCCCCAACCTCCCAAACTTTGCTCCAAGTAAACATTTAAACCAAGGGGCAAATAATCTTTTTCTATAATAATAACATGCCTTTCAGCCCCCAACACAGAAGTTATACAGGACGGGGGGTTGTCCATTGTTCTCACTTTTACAGTAGGGCCTGGCATTTGGTAAGTCCTCAATTATACATATATGTATATAATAAAAAATAAATGGAAAGGCTGACTGCGGTGGCTCAACGCCTGTAATTGTAGCACTCTGGGAAGCAGGCAGGTTGCTTGAGCTGAGGAGTTAGAGACCAGCCTGAGCAAGAATAAGACCCGGTCTCTACTAAAAATAGAAAAACTAGCCAACGGCTATGGCAGGCACCTGTAGGCCCAGCTACTTGGGAGGCTGAAGCAAGGGGATCAGAGTTTGAGATTGCTGTGAGCTGTGATGCCACATCACTCTACCCAGGGTAACAAAGTGAGACTCTGTCTAAAAAAAAAAAAAAAAAAAAAAAAAAAAAAAATTCATCTTTTAAAGCCAATATTATTTTGAATTATTAGCAATTTATTTATAGTAGAACATTTTGAAAATAGATGAAAGTATAGAGAAGAAATTAAAATCATCCATAAAAAATCATGCATAAATCTATCACCCCTTATTGCCAATAATGTTGGGGTTTTATTTTTTTCTGGTAACTTTGATATCCAGTTCTGTATATGTGTACTTGCAGCTGCAAAAGTACTTTCTGAAAATACTGTAAACTGGTAAGAAGAAGAGTAACTTATGATTTCCTAAAATGGCTCCTTCGGGTAGCCCCCAGGCGTTCTCCCCTTCAGCCACTCCAGTGTCTTATGGCCATCTGCTCTTGCTCATGTCCTTGCCAGAGAGGGCAGCATTATCTAAGGGGATGATGACATTTGCAAAATTTAATTAATCTTTAAAAGTGAGTCTGTGTTTGGCAGTTCCCCTGGGTTGAGGATGGGGGAGCAGGGAGAAACAAGGGAGGTGGCAATAGCAGTTTCACAACATCAAATAAACAACCAAAATGCGTTGGGTGTTGCAACTCCAAAAAGGCTGAGGATGATCCCAGCCCCGTGGCACTGCGTGTGTGAGGGCAACCCTTCCAGCATACCCTATTCCTTCTATGCTGAGCCCCTTCATGTTACAATACTCTGAAAAGGCCTCTCTTTTGAACTCAAATTAGACCTCCCATTTGATCCTGCAATCCCATTTCTAGGCATCTACCCAGAAAAAAAAAAATCATTTTATCATAAGGACATTCGTACTAGACTGTTTATTGCAGCTCAATTTATAATCACCAAAATGTGGAAACAACCTAAATGCCACCAACCTAGGAATGGATTGATAAGCTGGAATATATGTACACCATGGAATACTATCCAGCCATTAAAAATGATGGAGACTTTACATCTTTTGTATTAACCTGGATTGAGGTAGAACACATTCTTCTTACTAAAGCATCACAAGAATGGAGAAGCAAGAATCCCATGTACCCAATTCTAATATGAAGGAAGTAGATGATTTAATACAAGGTGTGGGGTAGGGGAATGAGGGGAGTGAGGGATGGGGGGGTGACACCGCTTGGGGACAGGACACAATTATAAGAGGGACTTTACCTAACAAATACAATCAGTGTAACCTAATTCTTTGTACCTTCAAGGAATCCCAAACAATAAAAAAAAGGCCTTTCTTTTGAGTTGATGGCTTTCTAGAACCAAGAATGTAATTTAAAATTTTATGTTTTGAATCTTTTCACAGTAGCACTATTTTAAAAACAGCAGCATTAGGAGAGACACTTTTGTTTTATTTTTGGTTTATTTATTTATTTATTTTTTGAGACAGAGTCTTACTTTCTTGCCCTTGATAGAGTGTCATGGCATCATAGCTCAGCGCAACCTCAAACTGTTGGGCTCAAGTGATCCTCTTGCCTCAGCCTCCAAAGTAGCTGTGACTACAGGCGCCTGCCACAATGCCCCCGGCTGTATTTTTTTCTTTAGAGACAGACTCTTGCTCTTGCTCAGGCTGGTCTTGAACTCCTGAACTCAGGCAATCCACCCACCTCAACCTCCTGGAGTGCTAGGATTACAGGCATGAGCCACCTCGCTTGGCCCTAGAGATGCTTTTGTATCAGTTGCAGGAAATAGAAATGGGCTCATAGCAGCAGTGCACTGTGGACAGACTGGGTCTGAAACTCGGATTCTGTTACATCTTTCTATTCCTCACACCAACACTGGTGTTCGCTCGCTGTTACAGGTTGACTTGTATCTCCTCAAAATTCATATGTTGAAATCGTAATGCTCAGGACCTCAGAATGTGACCTTGTTTGGAAATAGGGTCCTGGTAGATGTAATTAGTTAAGATGGGGTTATACTGAAATAGAGTGGACCCCAATCCGGCATAACTACACAACGGGGAAATTTGGGCACAGACTTAATGCAGAGACTGTGCATTAAGCTAAAGGCAGAAGTGAAGATAGACGCATCAGAGATGGCCACAAACCACTGGAACCAGAGGCAGGTATGGAGCAGAGCCCCAGCAGCAGCCATTCCTGCTGACACTTTGACCTTGGATTTCTAGCCTCCAGATCTGTGAGATAACATACCTCTGGCATTTAAACCACCTAGTTTTTGCTACTTTTTTAAAATGGCAGCTCTGGGAAACTAATATATGCCCCCTTGTATGAATTTGGGAAGTTATAGAGTCCTGGCGAAAATGAATGATCTTGGTGTTTGGAGTCTGTTTGGTCATTCCAGCTCCCCCCTGCCCACTTTAGAAAGTGGTAATACTTGGGCAGAACTTAAGTTTTCCAAGAATGTGTCAATAGTGTGGCATTATTAAAGTGATGGTTATTCAGAATAAGGGGAACTATGAAAATGTGAGATTAGGAAAACCTGCTATGTGGAGCATCCCTCACATTTTATGTATGCAGATTATATCCATATATTCAAAGGATCTTATGCAAGTTACACCTATGCATATATACATATATATATGCACACATATACAGATTGCATCTATGTGTATGCACAAAGAAAATGATTGGAAATGTTTTCTTTTTAATTTATTTTATGTGATAAAAATAGTTGGCATTCATAGTCACCAGATCCTTTCTTTCTATGTTATCTTTATAATATATGTTTTAATTTGATTTTCTCAATATCAAAAGGCTTAAGATGTTGATTTTATGCCATTTTTATATTAATAATGAATTGTCATGAAGTGCTCTATTTTGGGTAATGCATGGATGCATTCATTATTTATTCATTACTTCTATTTTGAGCACATCCTATGGCCTACTTGTTGAGGAGCAGAGGTGAAATCTGGCTCCGACCCTTATGAAGCTTGTAATTCACTGAGAGGGACAATTGACAATAAAGAAATTATCACAACATAAATGGGAAATTTCAGGTGGTGCCAAGAAGTAAATATAGGGGTGCTTGACACATTCAGGGGATCTCAGGGGAAGTTTCCCCAAGGAAGTGATGTTTGCACTGAGATTTGTGGGGTAAGAGTGAGTTAGATAACCAGATGAGAAGGAATGAGAAGCTCAAGGCAGAAGGAAAAGCAAGTGCAAGGTCATAAGGCAAGAAGGGGCACAGGACAATTCTAGGACAGATGGAAAACCAGAGAGTCTAGAAAAAAAGCTATACGGGTGGGCAGAGAGACAACTCAGGCCCTCATAGAAAGGGTTAGGGATTTTTAAAAATCTTTATTTTTTTTCCATAAAAAAGAGGTTTATTTAGATTCAGAATCATCTAGTGACTGGACAGATATTAACAGCAAGACTCCTGGACTCCAGAGCCATAGCAGGGCTCTCCTGGCCTCCACCCCGCAGTGGTCTGGCCAGTGCCCTGGTTGGTCCTTGGGTGCTGGTGGCTTTTGTGCTTCGAGACATTTTCCAGCTGAAGGCTGTGACTGCAGTTTTCAGAAGATGTACTCTGGCCTTAAGGGACTGAGGTGGGGGTCCTTTGTACAAAAAGTGTTGTCCTAGGAGCTTCCCAAAGTACATCTTTGGGCATTTTAGTGTAAAAATTTTTATCTTAAGAGCAATGGGAAGTCATTGAAAAGCTTTAAGCAAAGGTGAGAAAGAGATATATGACATGATTAGAAAATACTTTGGGGCTCAGTGCCAGTAGCACAGTGGTTACGGCACCAGCCACATATACTGTGGTTGGTGGGTTCGAACCTGGCCTGGGCCAACTAAACAACTGCAACAAAAAAATAGCTGGTCATTGTGGCAGGTTCCTGTAGTCCCAGCTACTTCGGAGGCTGAGCCAAGAGAATCACTTAAGGCCAAGAGTTGGAGGTTGCTGTGAGCTGTGACGTCACAGCACTCTACCTAGGGTGACATAGTGAGACTCTGTCTCAAAACCACCCCCACAACTATGATTTAATAATAATAATAAAATTAAAAAATAATAAAATTTAAAAAATACTTTGGGATGAGATTACTCTAGCTGCAATGTGGAGGACAGATTAGGATGAGGGAAGATTATCAAGGAGGCAATTACAAATAGTTCTGCCAGGCGCAGATGGTAGTTAAGGCTAAGAAGAGATGATGGAGGCAAAGAGAAGGGAATGGATTCTAGAGATATTTAGGAAGTAAATTTGATAGAACTGAGTGATGGATTAGCTATGGGGATGGGCGAAGGGGACTTTGGAATGGCAGAGTGAAGAGGTTGGCAAATAACCTTCCCAAAAGACAATGATAAAACTAAACAAAATTATTACAATAACTATTTAAAGGATTCTGGAAATTGACCAAAGGCATACAACAAATTGAGAATTGTTTATTCCAGAAAAGTTATTGAACCTCAGATAGGGGCAGTAGGAGTTTGTGGTATCCTTCCTTCACTCAGTTCTCTTGACTGGTAATTCTACTGGAGTGGGCCAAGCTTTAAAAACAGCAGCTACTCTGCTGGAGGAGGGGGGCCTGTTGTGATTTAGAGCAGATTTCCCCATGCCCGTGGGTATGGTAAAAAATACTATCTTAATGGCAAGTTATCTTAATGGCAAGCAAATGAGGAAGGCCAATCTCATGGCTATTCTGAGGGTTGGGGCAAGCAACAGACCTGCGGATTATCCAGAAATTTGACAGGAAGATCAGGACATAAGACAGCCATAGTGGGCCTGGATGAGATCTCATATATCACTGGTGGTTGTGGAAGTCTGTGTACATGAGCAGCTATCTGTATGTTCCAAGCTGAATGTGAGGTGCACATACAAAAGAGATAAGCGAAGTTCTGAAAGAAAGTAAAAGGGGGTCAGATTTGTAAACTGCATGAACTTTGAATGTGTTCCCCAAATCACATACACTTTCAATGGAAGCCTCACTGGCATGATGTTTGAATACAACCTATGACCAGTCATTGGCTGGGCATGAAGCTATCCTGATCTAAGGAAGGCCAACTTAAAAAATATTGGGCAGAGATATCAGTGGCTGTACTTGGTGGTTAGAAAGACTTTACAAAAGGTACTAAATGAACAAAAAACGACCACCAGCAACAAAAACACCTTGGGGAGAAAAATCAGAATGCTGAGTTGCTAGGATATATTTTCTAAAATGTCCAGTTTTCAACAAGAAATTACAAAACATACAAAGGAAAACACCACCATAAACAGAAATGCAGCTAATAGAAATAATCTCTATGGGTAATCAATGTTGGATCAGAAAAAATTCAAACCAGCTGTTAAATGTATGCTCAAAAAACCAAAGGAAGATATGCTTAAAGAACTAAAGGAAAATATGATGACAATGATCGTCATGACTAGTTTTATATGTCAATTTGTCTGGGTCACAGGATGCATATGATCAAATATTATTCTGGGTGTTTCTGTGAGGGTGTCTCTGAATGAAATTAATAATTGAATTTATAGACCTAGTAGAATGCCCTCCACAATATGTGTGAGCCTCATCCAATCAGTTGAATGCCTCACTAAGGCTGACCCACCCTTAAGTAAGAAGAAATTCCTCTTGCCTGACTGCTTTGAGCTTGGACACCAGTGTGTCTCTCTGTCCCTCTCTCTCTCATTGTTTTTTCTGGAAAACCCAGACTAATACAATGACTTATCAAACAGAGAGAAAATCAATAAAGATATGAAAATGACTTTAACAAATAACCAGATGGTAAATTCAGGTACAAAAAATTAATTGAAAAATTCACTAGAGGGGCTTAATAGTAGATGTGAGGTGGTAAAAGAATCAATAATCTTCAATATACGTCATCAGATATTTGAATCTAAAGAAAAGAAAGAAAAAAAAGAATGGAGAAACATTAAGAGAGTCTCAGAGACATTTGAGACATCATTAAGCATATCATCATACATGCAATGGCAGTCTTAGGAAAGAAAGGGATAGAAAAATTATGAAGAAATAATGCCTCAAGTCATCTTAAATTTGATAAAAAAAATTTATACAGCCAAGAAGATAAATTTTAAGATAAACACCTAGAGGTATCATGGTTGAGCTTTAAAAGCCAAAGAGAGTGAGAAAATCTAGAAAGCAGCTGGGGAAAAATGACTTTTCAAGTATCAAAAACAACAATAAGATTTTTTTTATTTTTTGGAGACAGAATCTCTGTTGCTCAGGCTAGAATGCTGGGGTGTTAGCCTAGCTCACAGCAACCTCAAAATCCTGGATTCTAGTAATCTTCCTGCCCTCAGCCTCCCAAGTAGGTGGGACTACAGGCTCCCACTAGAAAACCCAACTAATTTTTCTATTTTTAGTAAATAAGGTGTCTCACTCTTGCTTAGGCTGTTCTTGAACTCCTGAGCTCAAGGCATCCTTCCACCTTGGTCTCCCAGAGTGCTAGGATTACTGGTGTGAGCCACTATGTCCACCTGGCCCAACTTTTTAGTTGAAACTTGAAGGAGGAGTTGCATTGCCAAGTGGATGAGCAAAGGAAGGCTGAACTTATTGCCCTGCAAACCTCCTGCCCTCTAGACCCAAAGCTGGATGCAGTCATTTTCATTTCCCTCTCTGGACAACATGGTTTTCAGTTCCCTGGAACATGAAATCAGCTCTGGTTCCCTATCTCTGCCAAAACAAATATTGAGAAACATTGGGCTTGATGACTTTAGTGTTGCACCTTATTGCGTGTGCCACAGGGATAGATCTATTCTCCCCATGCTACCCCCATCTCCCTCCTGCTCCCCACCAATGAGAATCAGGTGGCCAAGGCAAGGCTAAATCCTGGTAAATGAGATGGGCAGGGACTACAGGCCACCCAGGGATGTGGAGAGTGAAGAAAGAACCAAAAAGGAGTGACCAGAGTTTGATCTTGAAAACTGTCCCATATATAAGCCCATAGGGTTTGCAGAAATGATAATAGAATATGCTGATGTCAGAACAATAATAAGTATGAAGAATGTGAATGCCTGATGTTCTGGCATCTCCCAGGTCTCTTGTCTGTATTTCTTCAAAAAATATATATAAATGAATTTATGTACATACACAAACATGTCAGTGTTTTCTCAAGAATGTTCTTATATGACCATTCTACCAATGCAACAATATACTTGCAACAAACAAACAACAAGACTAAAAACCTCCCCTCAAACCTCAAAGATAAACAAAGTCCCGTTTCTTCCCTCAGGCTTATCCTGAACCTCCTATAGACCTCCATGTTGAGGAGTGACCAATGGTTTACCAGCCTCTCACCTCTGCATTGGGAACACCTGTGTCTTCTCTGGCTCTCCCCAGCACCTCACACCATGCTTGTTCCATCAAATGCCAATAAAACCAGAGCTGGCTGTGCCTTTCATCTCTTGACATTCATCAGTCAGAAAATGGAATAGCTTAATTTACTGGGGCTGCAGAAGGGTCATGTTGGTCACAAAAGGTTTGTTGCTTTCTTAATTTCTGAAATACCAGTTAACTATTGTACCATCAACCCACGAGAGGATATTTCAGTGGCTACAAGGCAGTGCAACCCACTGGCTAAGAATGAGGATGCTAGAGTAGGCCACGTTGTCCCGAGTTTTGACTCTGCCATTTAGTAACTGTGTGACCTTGAACAAGTTCCTTCACCTTTCTTTGTCTCAGTTTTCTCATTTGCAAAACGGGCTTACCTACCTCTCAAGATGTGAGAATTACATGAATCATTGTATATAAAGTGTTGAGAACTTGGGAAATTGCCAAGAATAGAGAGGCGTTCAATCAATCTTCGTTGATGAATACAAGTATTATTTAACATTCTCAGTTAATTATTAAAGATGATATTTAACTACTCTTCTTTTTTTCTTTTTTTTCTTTTTTCTTTTACATAAAATTATTTTAAAAAAACACTTTCTATATTTTTATGTCTTTCAGTTGCCTATTTTTATGTTCTGGTTAGGCTAGGTATTGAAAGGTTTCATTTTTTGGGTTATCGTTAGTTTATAATAAATTCTCATTCTGATAGAACAGTGAACAGAATTTGAAGAGTTAATACAAGTAAAGAACTTTGAACAAGTGCTCATAAACATTAGCTAGTATTATTATTCATTTGTTCATGCAACAAATATTTTTTGAGCATCTACAGCATCTATTATATGCTAGGCACCAAGGATACATCAGGGAACAAAGACAAAAATCATGCCCTCATGAAATCAACAGTCTAATGGGGGCAAATAGATAGTCAATAGAGTGTGTAAAATGCGTACCATATTTTGCTGATTTTAAGACACTCATTTTTCACGTTATTATCGCGTAAGTTGAGATGTATCTTATAACTGGTGGAACTTTACAGTTATAATTGCTGGTATTTTTCCTTTGGTACAGAAAATGCTAACACATGTGTCAATCAGTGACATCTTAGATTTGATATACTATGACAGCCTATTAAAACATAAACAGTGACATGGAGGAGAAAAGGCAGGGAAGAAGGTAGGGGACTTGAGGAGATTTGCAACTTAAATATGATATACCCCTGAATCCTTTTACCTTATACATTTTAGAAATCAAGAGCTAAAGTTAGAAAATCATAATTTAAAAACATTATTAGTGTTAAGTACAATGCGGTATCCTGGCTCAGAGAAAGGACATTACTGGAAAAACTGGTAAAATCTGAATGAAGTCTGTGGTTTAATTAATAGTGCTATGCTGGCTGGGGGTGGTGGCTCAGGCCTGTAATCCCAGTACTCTGGGAGGCTGAGGCAGGTGGGTTGCGTGAACTTAGGAGTTTGAGATGCCTGGGAAGAACAAGACCATATCTATACTAAAAATAATAATAATGAAAACCTAGCTGGGCATCGTGGTGGGCACCTGTAGTCCCAGCTACTCAGGAAGCTGAGGCATAAGGATCGCTTGGGCCCAAGAATTTGTGGTTGCTGGGAGCTATGATGCCACAGCACTCATCCCCAGGATGACAGAGCAAGACTCTGTCTCAAAAGAAGAAAAAGAGTGTTGTGCCAATGTCAATTCCTTAATTTTGACAATCATAGGTTATGGAAGACATTAATGTTAGTAGGAGATGGGTGAAGGGTATTACAGAAAATGTATTATCTTTATAACTTTTCTGTATATCTAAGGTTCTCCCCAAATAAAAAGTTTATGAAAAATATGCCATTAGGATACTTGAAGCTACTCTGTTAACCAAGAAATAATGGACCTGTTTGGTTATACTTTCTTTGTAAGATATTTTGCTCAGTAGGTACACTGAAGCATGCAAATAGTTCTGGACCACAGGGTCAAAGAGCTGAAAAAATAAGAGTTTCCTGAACAAGAAGTAACAGCAGCTAACATTTATTGAACACTTACAACAAGCCTCACATTGTTTGAAATGGTTTATGTGTGTTAATTAACCAAGTCTCGCAATAACCCTATGAAGTCAATACTATTTTTTTTTTACAAGGTTTGGTTTTAGTTGTTTGACAGCAGGTGTGGGTTGGGGAGGGCTTTGGCAAGGGAATCTGGTGTTCCATTCAGGCATCCGAGGAGGCCCACGTAGATACTAGTGGTCAAGGGGAGCCAGCCAGACAAGATCCCCTGGAATACACTGATTGATCAGCTGGAATGCACTGATTTTCAGGCTTCGTGTCCATTTTGCCTGGGCCCCTTCTCCATAGGCTTTCTAATATCTTTCCCGAGCTTGAGCCAATGGCTCTCTCGATTTTGCCCAGAACCCGGTTATTAGGAATGGCCTGTCCACTCTCATAGTCTGTGATCACTTGGAGATTGTCACTGATTTTCATGGCCAGGTTCTTCTGTGGGATCCCCTTGCTTGGCTGGCCCTGCTGGATCACTCGCCCACTTCCAGGGTCATGGTGCAGCTCCTGTCTCCTGGTCCAGCTTGGCTGTTCGTTCTGGCCAGAAACCCATTTCTTAGAAGTCTTTGGATCTTCTCCTGTCTCTGAACTGCTAAGATGGCCTGCTTGGACTTGGCCTGGATGGCTGTTGGGCCTTCCTTGCACGGCACCATCATGGTGTCCCCGTCCCTCTTGGCCATGGCATGGTGGGCAGGGGTGGTGATCTGTCTAGCAGCTCCGTGGCAGCTGCTCGAGAACTGGCACAGGGATGCCAAGTCAATACTATTGTTATCTCTATTTTTATCAGCAAGGAAACTGAGGCACAGAGAGATTAATTTACCCAATTTACACAGTTAGAAAATAAGGGAATCATGATCCATAATTAGCCAGAGCAATGGCCTTCAAGGGGAGATGAACTTGACCTGCTCAAGGACCCAAAAGCCTGGTGTGGTTGAGCATGGAGAGTTGGGGGAATGATGGGACGTGATGTGTAAGCAGTTGTTGGGGGCCAGATCATGCAGAGCCTTATGGAAATCTTGGATTTTATTCCAAACACAAGGGGAAGCCATCTGAAGGTTTGAAGTAGCAGTGTGAAGTCTGAGATCTTTCTGGTTACAAAACATAGAGAACAGGCTCCAGGGACCAGCAATCCAGCTGAGTTACACTGCAATGGCGATGAGGACAGGGATTTTTTGGTTCCTTAACTTGGTTCTGTTCTATCCTGCTTGCCAATATTCCCCCATCAGTAGACTCTTAATGGCAAAACCACACCATGCTGGTGTCTTCCTGATCTTGAATGGGTTTTGTTCACAAAGGGCAGTCACCTAAAAGGAGCAATGTGCCACTCTCCAAGTGAAGCCATTCCCCTGTTTCTGTACAAATACTTTGAAGGATCGGATATGGGACTGAGATTCAGTGGCCCCTTGCTTAGCACAGGTGTTTTGTTTTGAGGTGCTCTTTTATTTTTTTAAATTAGAGTATAATCCACAAATAGTAAAATTCATTATTTTTGTGTATGGTTCTGCAGTTTTTGTGAAGTGTGTATGAGGTCTGACAAGTTCACGAATTCACCACTGTGCATTTACATGGGCAGCATGGTACAAACAGTTCGGTAAGGTTTCATGATCTTGGAGTATCAGAGTCTTACAGCAGTGTCTGTATTGACACGTGGCAGTGTCTTGCTGAGTGGCATTCGTTATTGTCGTGTGTTTTTGTGTGCCGTCAAGACAATGTCTAGAACGTGAATTAGAGCAATGAATAAACATTTAATCTTGGCAAGAATGGAAGTGAAATCAGGGATGTGCTAGTCCAAGTTTATGAGGATAATGCCATGAAGAAAACGGCAGTGTGCAAATGGATTAATCATTTTTCTGAGGGGAGGGAAAGACTCATTCATGCAGGGAGGACAGGGTTGCCAGTAACTAGCAGAAGTGACAAAAACATTGCAAATCATCAAATTGTGTGTTACAATTGCCAGTTGACTATGAGAAGCACAGAAGACCAAGTAAACATTGATAGAGAAATGGGAAAATTTTAACTGAAAATCTTGGCATGAGAAAGTTGTATGTGGAAAATGGTCCTGAAGGAGCTTACACGGCACTGTCTATGATAGAGTTTTTAGCCAGTAAACAGTATTACCCCCAGAATCTGAGCGCCCCAGAACTCGAACAACTTGGAATCCAAATGAAAAATTCAAGCAAATTTAGCAGTTAATGCTGCTTTTTTTTTTTTTTTTTTTTTTTTTCCCCCACATATGCTGTCTTTAATTTGGTATTTTCTAATAAGGTAGGAGTCTAAACAGAACAAATTCATCTTCCTTTCAAGTAAGATACATTCCTTGAAAAGTCAGTGTATATTAAACCTATGTCATTCACTTTGTTGTCGGAAGCTGTAGTGAAAGCATCTTATGTGATTTTCCCTGCTACTTTTATGCTTTTGTGCCTGTTTTTTTTTTTTTTTTTTTTTTTTTTTTCTTTTCTTTTGAGACAGAACCTCAAGCTGTCCCCCTGGATAGAGTGCTGTGGCATCACATCTCACAACAACCTCCAATTCCTGGGCTCAAGTGACTCTCCTGCCTCCACCTCCCAAGTAGCTGGGACCACAGGTGCCTGCCACAACGCCCAGGTATTTTTTGGTTGCAGCCATCATTGTTGTTTGGCGGGCCCACGCTGGATTCAAACCCGCCAGCTCAGGTGTATATGGCTGATACCTTAGCCACTTGAGCCACAGGCGCAGAGCCTATTTTTTTTTTTTTTTTAATAATAACAACTAAATGTATTTGCCATGGGTCCTAAAAAATGCAGTGAGGAAAATAAGAGTAAGAGGAAAGCTATTAGAGCTACAGTTGGAGTTAAAAAAGATCTTGCTAAGCATAAAAGCAGTACACGTGTGGCTGATGTCACTACTACATTCGGGATGTCTCAATGGACTGTTTGTATAATTTTGAAAAATAAAGAAGTTATCAAAGCAGCTGATGTGGCAAAGGGGTTACAGTGCTGACCTCTAGGAGACTGAAAAGTATGCAAGAGATGGAAAAACTCTTAGTTTGGATTAATGAAAACAGCTGGCTGGTGATGTGATTTCCTTTTTTTTTTAGACAGTTTCACTTTGTTGCCCTTAGTAGAGTGCTGTGGTAGAGCTATGAGTGCCTTATAGCTCACAGCAACCTCAAAATCAGGCTCAAGTGATTCTCTTGCGTCAGTTTTTCATTTTTATAGAGATGGGGGTCTCACTCTTGTTGAGGCTGGTCTTGAACTCCTGAGCTCAAGTGATTCACCCATCTCAGCCTCCCAAAGTGCTAGGATTATAGGTGTGAGCCACCGTGCCTGGTCTAGTGATGTGATTTCTGAGATGATAACTTGTGAGAAAGCCAAGGTCCTCCATGATGAGTGAAAGGCATGCCTTATACTAGTGCTCAAAAGGAAGAGTTTAAAGCTGGTAGGGGTGATTGGAGAACTTTAAGAAAAGGACTGGGACCCACAGTGTTGCTATGCATGGAGAGGCTGCCAGTTTTAATTCAGAAGCAGCAGAAAAGTTTGTAAAGGAGTTTAAGGAGTTTGTGAACAGTGAGAGGTATGTTTCAAACAAACTGTTCAATTGTAATTATAAAAACAGACCTTTATATTTTTAGGTTTTTATATTTTTAATTTTAATAATTTACATTTTTAATTCAAGTATTATTGTTAATAATTTACCTTAAAATCCAGAGTATTTAATATTAAAATCATTTAAAAACTTTGAGTTTTGGGGACCCAAGAACAGATTAATCAAGTTTCTGTTATTTTTAAGGGGAAAAATTGTCTTAACTCTAATGATTTGGAACTTGAACGGGGTTCTGGAACAGATTAAGTTTGGGTTCCAAGGTATCACTGTAACTGTATTGAAACACTCTCCCTATGTACCTTGTCTGGCCCCCAGTGATTTTTTTTCTTTATCTAAAGATAAAGGCAAGATTAAAAGGAAGACACTTTGATGACAATCAGGACATCAAGGATAATATGATGACTGCTCTGATGGCCATTCCAGAAAAAGAGTTCCAGAATTGCTGTGAAGGGTGGATTAGGTGTTGGCATCAGCTTCCCAAGGGGGTATTTCAAAGGTGATCATAGTGACATCAGCAATGAGGTACGTAGCACTTTTCTTAGGATGAGTTCATGAACTTAATTGTCAGACTCTGTATAGAGTATGTAGTCATACAAGCAGCACCACCATCCAGACATACTACACTTCTTTCATCCTCCAAAGTTTCCCCGTGTGTCTTTGGAGCCATCCACACCCCAGCCACTGAGAAACCACTGATCTCTTTTCTAGCACACTAATTTTACTTTCTCTAGAAAATCCTATAAACAAAAAACGCTGTCTGAAAAAATTCAATCTGGCTTCTTTCACTTAGGCTGATGCATTTGAGATTGGCTCATGTTGATGTGTGTACTGGTAGTTCACCCTCTTGTATTGCTGAGTAGTATCCCATTTTATGGATGTACCAAAATTTGTTTATTTGTTCACCAGTTGAAATACATCTAGGCTGTTCCCAATTTTTGAAAATTTAGAATAAAGGCACTATAAACATGCACATACAGGTTTTGTGTGAATGGGTTTTTATCTCTTTTCCTAGAAGTGAGATTATTTTCTTAGGAGTGGGTTGCATGGTTATTGTGTGGGTAACCTTATGAGAAACTTCCAAATTGTTTTCTAATCCAGAGAACATATCTTAGACGGGAACAGCGGAGAAAGCTGTTATTTATTTATTTATTTATTTTCTGAGACAGAATCTCACTCTGTTGCCCTGGGTAGAGTTTCATGGCATCATAGCTCATAGCAACCTCAAACTCTTGAGCTCAAGTGATCCTTTTGCCTCAGCCTTCTGAGTGCCTGGGACTATAGATGCCCGCCATGATGCCCAGATAGTTTTTCTGTTCTAATAGAGAAGGGGTCTTGCTGTTGGTCAGGCTGGTCTTGAACTCCTGAGATCAAGCAATCCACCCGCCTCAGCCTCCCAGAGTACTAGGATAATAGGCATGAGCCACCATACCTAGCCTGGAAAGCTATCATCTTTTAAGCTCAAGAAAGCCACCAACATCACAATCATGAACAAATTTGGTTGTAGCAGATCATTAAATATTACCTGAAGGGACATTAAAATGCTTTTCTTTTTCCTTCAACAAGGACCTTGCTCTGCCAGAGGACCCTGGGAGGTTCTCAATTCACAGGAAGTTGAGGATGTCACAGCGGAGGCACAGCTCAGCATTTGCCTCCAAAGAGGATTCTCCAAGTCTGTTTTAGAGATAATAGTTATGAGGGTCGGAGCTTTTGATTCTTTTTGCTTTAGGAGAAGAAAGAAAGGCTTTTGGCAAATCAGCAAAGGAAAGGACATAGTGTGTATGAGATGGATTGAAAAGACAGACAAGCACCCTGGCCTAAGGAGGGGTTGAGATGGGGAGGCAGAGAGGGGATGAGGACTGGGCACCTGCTGCTCTCCCAGCCTTCCCCAATCCCAGGACAGGACAACTTCCCACATGAGAGACACTGGGATGCTCATTAAACTGCCCCAAGTGAACGACCAGCTGTTCACCAGCCGGTGATGCTCACTAAGCCCAGGATCCAGATGTGAGCCCAGCACCGGAGGTGGAGAAGAGGCTGCCTCAGCTTGGACAGGAGAAGCCCGGATGGAGCAAGGTGCCCAAGACGGCTCCTCCCACCGCCCCAGTGGTGGTGCCCAGGTTGCTCTTGCTGTACTTGTTAGGAGAGCAGTCCTATAAGCCAGCAGTCAACTAGTCTAGAAATAATTTCTAGAACAAGAGTGGGACGTTAAAAATAAATTAATAAAGTCATAGATTTCAAAGTCATCTTACAAAGCCTGTCAGGGTCTTCCCAATAGCCTTATGGTGAAATCAATGCTCCCCAAGACCACCTCTCTGCAGGACTCTCAGACAAGGGCCGATGCGATGGCTGGATTTGAAGGCCCGTAAGTGAGAGGGAGCAGGGTGTTATGGAATCCCTGTGTGTGTGTGAGGGGGGACAGAGCCCCAGTTCCCTACAGACTCAAGCAGGCGGATAGCCCTCTAATTCCCATCCAGACTCAAGCAGGCGGATAGCCCTCTAATTCCCATCGGCGTTGCTGTTTGGTCCCACTGCTCTGAGCCCAACTGTCACAGACTAGGGTGACCCTCCCCCTGATAGCTGCACAAGGTTCTGAGTGGGATTGATTTATTTTAGGTTCTGAGTGGGATTGATACTAAAGCAGACACACACTCCCATCACCTCTTCTCCAAAGGCATTCACAGATGGAGAGTTAGCATTAGAGGCCCAGTCTGGGCCCTGAAACAATAGCCCTCATTCATCCTCTTGTTAGCAAGAATTCTGCTTCATCCCTACCTCACTCTGCTTCACTCACTCCAGCCCTCTTGCCTGGCTATGCCCTTGAACAGGCCAACTGCAGTACCACCTCAGCACATTTGCCCCTGCTGTTCCTTCTGCTTAGAACGCCCTTCCTGCAGCCACCCACAGGACTCAATTTTGTCCTCCATGCCCATCTCCCTTGAATCATCACTACCTTCGGGAAGCCATTCTAATGACCAAACACAGCGTTACCCATTCTAATCTCACATCTCGCTTTGTCTTTCTTTATAGCATTGATGCCTCCTAACATCTATTTCTTAATTTATCCCTTCTGTCCCCTGCAGGAACATCAGCTCCGAGAAAGTATGGTTTTGTTTACTTCCTTCACTGCCATCACTCCAGCTCTTGCAAGACAACCTGGCTCCTGAGTACTTATTGACTAAGTAAATTAATGAAACGTGGCTGCAGAACTCTTGCTGTGGAAGACCTTTAAGGGACAAGTAGACATAATGTCCCTCTCCAGGTTTGGCTGTCTTGAAACCTGAATCCTCTTGCCCCATCTTACTCTTGCTCATGCTGTCCCCACAAGTACGTGCCTCCTCTCAAGCCCAGAGACCCCATGACAGCACCTCTTTGTTTTGTCCATGGTCTCCAGGGAACTCAATGTTCCCAGACTTGGGTAATTCTCTGTGATTTGGCCCCCACCGATGGTCCTCTCCCGTCCGACTACAGATCCCAGCAGTGAATCTGGATGAAGTTTGCTGAGTTGCATCACCTCTGGTGCTTGTTTCCAGGCAGAGTAGGGAAGGGCTGACCTTTAGGCCTCTTTGGGGGATGGCGGTCGTGAGCCCTTTAACCTCTGGAGCCCTCTGTGCTTCTTAGCTAACAGAATTCTTTGGAGCTGCAGACCATGACATCTACTCAGAACTCTCTGCAGCACAGAAACCGGGCTCATAGCATGCGCTGACTTTCTCTCAAGCCCCTCACCCATCGCTATTTTCCCAATCTTTCTCCCTCTTCTCTTTTGGCCAAATCCTCATCTTCCCAACTCAAATGAATGCCACTTCCTTAATGAAGGCTCTCCTAACCCCGATCCTCACCCAGACTCTTCTCTCTCAGGGCACTTATTCTAACAGCAAATTCTATCTATTTGTATAATAGAATATCTATCTCTGTCAGTAAGCTCTAAGTTCTGTGACAGCAGACTCTGCATCTGTCCCCTTCACCCCTGTATCTGTAGGACACACACAGAACTTAACACACAGTAGTACTCGGCACACACATGAGTCGATTACTGCCTGTGTGTGATGGAAGCATCAGCAGCTGTTTCTATAGCTGGTGTTCTTGTGTGTTTGTTCTTAGTGAGAGCCACTGTTTAGTTCTATTTTAATTAGGAAGACAAACTGTGGCATCAAGAACTGAGTCAGTAACAAACACTGAGAAGCTTTCAAAACACAATCAACTAGGAAATAAACCAGTGTCTGTGCCTTGGTGAATGGATAAACCAAACTCCTCTGTCATAAAAAGGGACGAAGTACTGATACATGCCACAACATGGGTGAACCTTGAGGACATCATGCTAAGTGAAAGAAAGACACAAAAGACCATATATTGTATGATTCCATTTTTTTTTGAGACAGAGTCTCACTCTGTTGCCCTGGGTAGAGTGCCATAGCATCGTAGCTCACAGCAAACTTCTGGGCTCAAGCCATCCTCCCAAGTAGCTGGGGCTACAGGCACCCTCACACCACCTGGCTAGTTTTTCTATTTTTAGTAGAGACAGGATCTCACTCTTGCTCAGACTGACCTAGAACTCCTGAGTTCAACAGTCCACTCACCTGGGCCTCCAAGAGTGCTAGGATTACAGGCACTAATTAGGAGCCACCACGCCCGGCCATGATTCCATTTTTTAAGAAATGTCCAGAATAGACAAATCCACAGAGATGACGAGTAGATTAGTGGTTGCCAGGGTGAGGGGATGGGAGTAGCTCTAATAGGTACGGGGTGCAGGGTTTCTTTTTGGGGTGATAACAATGTTCTGGAATCAGGTAGTGGTGGTGGTTGACCACTTTGAGTGTCCTAAACACCAGTGGATTGAACGCTTGATAAGGATGACTTTTATAGTATGTGAATTATACCTCAATTAAAAAAACTACAACTAACGTATTACTCCAAATATTATGTAGTGGGGAATTGTGGTCAAGAGGCAGGATGGTGGATTGCTGTAAGGTTTGAAATCTAGATTATTCTGTCAGAATGGCGTAATTTGCTTGGTGGCTTCCTCTGTGAGCATAAATGGCACTTTCTTGTTGAATGGTAAGGACTGAAGTTCTAGCCATTCACAAAGGAGGAGCCCCAGGTTCCAACTCAGTAAAAAGGGCTGAGTTAATGAGCACGGTTTAAATGGTTATGCAAAGTACAAAACAAACAGGGTGGTGCTATGTGCTAAGCTCTCCAAGAGAGGTGACCAGCGGGCACCTCCACCAGCAAATAGATTGAGATACTATTTCTCTTTTAACCTTTTAGAGAGCTCTGATGTGGAGCAAATGACCATAATTTTAAAGGCACAACTGATATTTTGGAAATCCATGATCGCATCTGACCATGAGAAACATATCAGGAACATTCTACCCTCCAAGGTCACAGAAAACAAGGAAAGTCTAAGAAAGTGTAGCAGACAGGAGGAGACGAAGGGGCCAGGACCACTGAATATAATGTGACACCCTCTATAGCATCCTGGAACAGAAAAAGGATGGTAGTGGGGAAACTAGTGAAATCAGAATAAAGTGTGGGGTTTTATTAATATTAACAGGTCAATGTTTGTTTCTTGGTTGCGACTAAGAATGTGCCATGGTAATAGGATACATTAAAAAAGGAAGAAATTGGGAGAGGTATATGTGGGAGCTCTGTACTATCTTTAAATTGAAAAATCTTTTAAACAAAAAAGTTTAATTAAAAAAGAAAGCTTAACCAGGCTTGCTTCTCTGGTCTGATAGTCTTCTAGCTCATTCTGTGTGTGTGTGTGTGTGTGTGTGTGTGTGTGTGTGTGTGTGAGAGAGAGAGAGAGAGAAAGAAAGACAATTATCATGAGATAATTGAATGAATGTGGGATCAAAACTCAAAGCTCTCTATAAGTGTAAGGCATTATTTATCCAAGTCCTAATCCCTCTCAAATTCCTCACCCCATCATCTATAGGTACTATAAATATGGAAGGACTTTGTTTCCCCTTTAATGGCAACTCCTTCTACCATTCTTTCCCCTCTGGATTATGTATCATTCACTGCCAACTGGCCAAGGACTATTGCACACGGCTTGTATAAAGTGCCGCGAAGGAGGATGTCGAGAGTACACGGAATTTTTCCTATTGTGCACTTTTTGAAGGAGCTTACAGAGCACTAGGGAAGTAGAAAATGTCCATTTCTATGTCTCCAATAGATGAGTAATAATTGATTATGATTCAGGATGGAAAGATACAAAAAAACTAATAAGGAAATGAGGCCAGTGAATGGTCCATGCTTAATCCACATGGTTAATTCATTATGTCATGATTTTCTTATGGTTTTCCCTAGCTGGCTCTCTCTTTATATGCTTGTTTTTTTGTTTTTTTTTTTACACCTTAGCAGAGCTGGTTAGAGTTTTTTTTTTTTTTTGAGACAACATCTCACTCTGTTGCCCAGGCTAGCCTGCCATGATGTCAGCCTAGCTCACAACAACCTCAAACTCCTGGGCTCCAATGATCCTCCTGCCTCAGCCTCCCAAGTAGCTGGGACTAAAGGAGACACCCCTGTCACCTGGCTAATTTTTTTTTGTCTGTTTTTAGAAAAACTGGGGTCTTGCTTTTGCTTGGGCTGGTCTCAATCTCCTTGGCCTCCCACAGTGCTAGGATTATAGGCTTGAGCCACTGCGCCAGGCCCATTTTTTTTTTTTTTTTTTTTTTTTTTTATATTCCTTAGGGAAGAAAGGACAGTTCTTTCTACTTGCTTTGTCCTCTAAAGAGAGTTAGCCTTGTTTAGTGAGATCCAGAGTCAGATTGTGATGCTTGAACGCCAGCTCACTGCTGACTTCCTGTGTGACTAGTGTTCATCCGTGAAGGGGGGATGAAACAGGCTGTGCTTCTAGGACCGATGTGAAGATTATAGGACTTGATTCAGGTACAGGGTGTCCAAGTGTACTTGGTATGGGATAGATGCTCAATCTGCATGGGTAGAAAAAGAAAGGGTATGGGAAAAACAGCTTTATAAAAATGAGGGCCCCCGGGTTTTAGGTGACTATTGAAAAGCAAGTTTACAAAAATTTTTAAAGTCTTAGGAAAATGTTCACAAAATATTGTAAAATAAGGCCCATAGAATATAAAACTCTGATACATAAAGCATATGAATGTATCTTTAGAAAAATGTATAAATTTCAAAATGTTGATTGTTGGTAGAGTGGTTAACAGTGAGCAGTTATCTCTGGGTGGTAGAATGACTTCCAAGATACTTTTTTTTTTTTTATCAGAACACAGAAAGCCAAAGACTAGGAGGTAATTAGTGTTAGTTTTAGCTTTGCAAGATGAAAAATTTCTGGATATCTGTTGTATATATATCAGTGTGAATATACTTAACACAACTGATCTGTACCTTTAAAAATGATTAAGATGAGCTTGGGTACAATGTCTCATACCTGTAATCCTAGCATTTTGGGAGGCCCAAGCAGGAGCATTTCTTGAGGCCAGAAGTTTGAGACCAGCCTGGGCAATAGTAAGAGCTCATTGCTACAAAAAATTTGAAAACATTAGCCAGTATTGATGATGATGATGATCTGTAGTCTCAGTTACTTAGGAGCCCAGGAGTTTGAGCTTGCATTTAGCTAGTTTTTTGCTTTTTTTTTTGGCTGGAGCTGGGTTTGAACCCACCATCTCTGGTATATGGGGCTGGCGTCCTACTTTTTGAGCCACAGGCACCACCCGTTGCAATGACCTATTATCATGCCACTGTACTCTAGCCTGGTCAACAGTGTGGGATGCTGTTGGAAGGAAGGAAGGAAAGAAAGGAGGGAGGGAGGGAGAGAGAGAAAGAAAGAATAAGATGAGAAATGTAATGTTATGGGTTTTTGACAATTCTAAAAAACATTAAAAATACTTCTTAAAATGGCAAAAATAGTTTAATACTTAAGAAAAATGTTAATGAGACTTGTTTGATTTTGAATGAAAAGTCTTCACTGTGGCTGGTTGGTGTAGGCTTCTGTGAGTGTTTCTACAGTTTCCTGGGCCCTGACGCCCTCATGGGAATCACCTGGTGTGAATAACACTTCCTAAGTCGAGTTGGGTCCTCTTGTTTTTTCTCTGGTTTCTCTGGAGGGAAACATTAGCTACAGAAGAGGGGTATTATCAAATCTTGTTTGCTTTGTCTGTTTTTTCCTTCTGACTTAGGTTCAGCGTTGGCTGTTGAAGCAGCCATGAGGGTGTGTCTGTGGGGATGACCTTCTGACACTGCAGCCCTTGTCCCCTTCGCACACCCCCTCGGCCCCACAGATTCTGCGTCAGTGGCACTATTTGCAGGACCATTTGCCAAAATCCTGTGCTGATGGTTGTTCTTTGATCTGTAAATCTGAGTCTGAGCCAGTCAGGTTGAGACAGAGACCATGCCAGTGATCCCACAGCGGCTGTTCTGTTGACGCACAATTGCTTCCTCAGCTGAAGTCTCAGCTAGAAAGAGAGGAATCCCCCTGTAAGAGAGACAGGTGAGGGACATAAACAGACAATTCACAAAATGCAGTGAGCTAATAAACATGAAAAACGACCACCCTCCCTAACATAGGAGGGACAGAAATAACAGTACCCCTTTGATACCATTTCCTCCCTATCAATCAATTTGGCAAAGATTTTTTTAGAAAATAATTCCCAGGGTTTGCAAACAATTCCTGATAGAAGGCAACTCGTCTTTTTTTTTTGGGTGGGGCTGGGTTTGAACCCACCACCTCTGGAATATGGGGCTGGAGCCCTACTCCTTTCAGCCCCAGGTGCCACCTGCAACTGGCCTTTCTTAAAGCAACCTGGCAGTGTGGATAAAGAACTATAAAAACGTTCATTCAGGAATAGAATACTCAAGAACATTCTAGAACAGAGTATGCCATAAATTCAGGGAGTTACAAGAATTGAGTGCAAGGTGAAAGTAACATTTCAAATGAATAAGAAAAGGACCTTTCAATATTGAGGACAGGATAACCTGGAAAATATTCAGTTACAAAAATCTCTAGAAATATCGGATAAGATAGAACAAAACGCCAGAGCTTCAAAGGTAAAAAGGAAACACCCCAGGGGCCAAACAATGAGAAATGACTAAAAACCAGGGATGTAGATGGGCTGATGCTGCTCTGCCTTAGGAGGGATTAGCACCTGGATAATCTAAGGGTCTTACTTGGATGTCCAGTGGACACAGGAAACCGCTCTTACTGGCTGTGTATGTGGGAGTTGGACCTGAGTGTCATGGATGGCTGGGACCCCTGAAAATCTAGACCTTGAGTGACAGCAATTATCACAATAGCCTTCTAACTCTGAGATAGTCCCATCCTTGCTTGATGTAACTCATCTGAAGGTCAATATCAAGAACTGTCTTAACCTCTGCTAGAGATTCTCTTTTAGTTGGGTTCCTGGTCCTTCCTTTGAGCTCATCTGTGCACTTTCTTATACAATCCAGATTTTTAAAAAAATATTATTTATTTAAAAAATAAAATTTGGTTTTAAGTAAAAATCCTGCTAAGTCATTTTAACAAGAACCTTCCAGTCTTGATATCTGATTGGGTTCCTCACCCTCCACCACTCCCTAAATGATGTCCGATCATTCTGACCTTCCTCGGCCAGGTCTTCAGGTCATGTCGGGTCAGCAGAGTCCTCCTTACTCTGGCTGTTTCTTACCACTCATTCCCAACCCTGCTCCTTGCCTATAAATCCCAAGCTGTCTTCGGAGTTGAGTCCAATCACTGCAAAATCCCATTGTGAAAGTCTCTGAGTAAAGTCTGCCTTATCCTGATCTAACAAGTTATCAGTGAATAATTTTTCTTCACCACCTCTGAGTCTCTGTCCAGCTAGAGAATCCCTACAGTGACCCTCAGTTGGTTCCCTGTGTCAAGCGAGATATCTTGTCCCAACAAGTAGTCTGAACTCTTAAGAGGCCGTCAAAATAAGACGTCTTTGTATTGTCTCTTCTTTCTATAATCTGTCATTAATCAATTTGGTGGGCCTATCAGTACTTGAAATATGATTCCACTTCTGGAAAACTATCCCACAAATAACAGAGTAGTTATAAAAGTTCCTAATCAATCATAAATGGACGAGGACATTCAATATTCTTTATGTGTAATAGAAAAACAGCTGGAAGCTGCCCCATGTCCAGTGAGAGTAGAATAAACACTAAGTAGCCATTAAAAAGAATAAAGTTTATCTCTATTCTAATACAGAAAGCAAACTACATCGTCATTTCAAATTTCCTAGTAGAAATACTTTAAAACATAAAAAGAACTAGATAAAGTTACTTTTATAATGTATTTTGACTGAATGTATCCAAAATAGTCTTTAAACATGAAATCATATAAAGTTATTATCAGGTATTTTACATTCTTTTCTTTTCATGTAATAAGACTTTGAAAAAGATGTATTTGAAGTGTATTTTACAACATATCTCAATTCAGACTTGGCCACTGTCAAGTACTCAATAGCCACTTATGACTAGTAGCTACTTTGTTAGACAGAATAGCTGTAGAAAAAATGGATAGTGTTTTTTTGTTTTTTTGAACATCCTCCCCAAATCAGCTACATAAGTATAGTATGAACTTAGCATTTGGAAGGTGCACAAGAAGTGAGTAGAAGTAGATTTTCAGGAGGTGCCTATGGCTCAAGGTGTAGGGTGCCAGCCCCAAATAATGAAGGTGGTGGGTTCAAACCCGGCCACAGCCAAAATTAAAAAAAAAACAAAACCAAGAAACTGAAGTAGTTGTTTCTATGGAACAGGATTGTGGTGAGGGAAGGTGATGAGGGTTAGTTTATGAACATCTCTAGTTGAATTTATTATGTAAGAATGTATCCTATTTTATTAAAAAAATAAATGTTTATTCTTTTCAATGCAGTCAATGTCTAGAAATTTATTTTAAGAAAATAATAAACTATGTGAACCAACATTTATGACAAAGATGTCCTGGGCAGCATTACTTAGGCAGAAGTCTCGCTTTATCCAAAGTTTCATTTTCTGAGGTGTTAGTCAACTCATTGGTCAACTGTGGTCTGAAAACATTAAATGGAAAGTTCCAGAAACAAATAATTCCTGTGCACCATTCAAAGCAACTTGAGAAAATCTTGCACCATCCTACTCCATGTCACCCTGGAGTGAATCACCCCTTTGCCTAGTTTATCCATGCTATAGACATTCCATGCCATTACCACTTTGGAATACACATATTTATAGGGTTCAGTACATGAGGCTTCAGGCATCCATGGTTTCTGATAGCCAGGGGGTGTTGGAACCTATCCCTTGCAGATGAGAGGGGACAACTGTATCCATCCTTGGGGAGATTTAAATCACTGAAACTAGATGGAGAAGAGAGAAGTTATATAACAACTCTTTGTCTTCCAATAAATAAACAGATAGGATCTGAACCCTAGGGGTCATTGAAACTTCTCTTAACCCTTGAATGCATGGTTTTCTTTTTCTGTAGGTACACAGGAAGGTTGGAATTTCTGCTGTGAACCTTGTGCTTTGCTTAGCAAAGTCATTTTGTGTGGACCCTGCCTCACATTTTCTTCTTCCAATAACCCCATAGCGGGTAAATGAAGAATTCACACATGGTACAAGGCTAAAACTACACAGGGTTCTGCTGCCTTGGAGACCCTGTACTTTTAAGATATTTGTTGAATAGAACTTAATTGAACAGCCCAATTTGTTCTGACTGGAGGAAAACTTGTGGACTAACAAGGAAAGAGGTCCAAGGTTAGGTAGGATGTAAATATATATGTATGTATATATATAGCCAAATAAAATGTAGAGCATGATTCTTTCTGTGTTTTGAAAAATCTGTAAAATTATGTATCTCTTCTGTATGTCTGTATTTATTATCTGTCATCTACCTGTCTCCATCATCCACGTGAATGGATAGAAAAGGTCATTACCACTGCCCACCCCAGGAGTAAGAATGGAGTGTACAGGGATCAATTTTTACCTTCTATATCTCGGGACTGTTAAAAATTTTAACAGATTGTTTTGTAACAACAGCAGCAACAAAAGATTTAATACAAATTGCCCACTGTCATCAGAACTGCTCCCTGGCAGCCCTCTCAAACATCTCACAAAGTTCCCAGAAAGAGTTAACGTAGAGACTTCCAGGTGTTTGAAGTGAGGACAAATTCTGCATTTGAGGGTGGTGGGTGGGATTAGAGCTGAGAAACAGCAAGGAGCTGGGAGGGAAGGGAAGGGGCCAGGGGAGGGCCACTGCTCAGCTCTCAGCCCGGCCAATGGCAGGAAAGTCTCAGGCCCAACGCCCAATTGTGGAGACTATTTCAGGAGTCAGCCTCTGTCTCTGAGTTCATTGTCACTGTAACTTGTCAAAGAACCCAGTGAGCTTGTAGGTTTGGCAACTTGAAGACAACTTCTTTACTTGGAAGGTAACAATCTCAAGCCTGGGCTGCTCTGGTGGTGGTGGCTGGGTGGGCTGTTTGCTTTCCTCCTTTTGGTGTCTTATGATGCTTATGGTCTAGGGCTTTACTTTTACTAAGGACAATATTAACACTAAACTTTTTCTTTTAAATCTACAATCCTTTTATTATTATGACAATTACAACTACAAAGCATTAAGAAAATAACTATCATCTCAAAGGAAAAATAGTGGGTCTCTGCAGAGGACAAGCTACATGGCGTTCAGACATTAGGGAGGCTCCTTCTTGGCCTTTCTTCCTTTCTCCATGTGGAAAGGAGGGAGCACCTATGCTTTGACTGTCTAGCGATTTCCATGTTATTTCTCCCTGGTTTCACTGGCTTAGAGTGTGGTTAAGCTTTCACAGGGTCTGCAGTGTCCATAGCAAAACCACTTGACCATGGACAAGGACTCAACTGAATGCTCTCTGCCAACATTAGGAGTGGATTCTTGCTTTACTTTTCATCTCAAGAAAAAGCTTTAAAATTCCCCTCATTCATAGCGAAGCTACTTTACAAGAAAAACTAGGAATAAAAGAAAGAAAAAGTTTGGAAAGAGGCCCCCTGTGAAGGCACCTCGATGCGTAGATGCCAATGTAGCAAACTGCCTCCCCTAGTGCTCAGCCCCCAACATCATGGGACATCTCTCTTCCTTTCCCCCATAGGCTTCCCAAGCGATGGACCCCTATGTGATTCAGATGAATGCCAATGGCGACCTCCCCTCTGTTCTGGATGTGCATGTCAGCTTAGGGGGCAGAAGCTCTGTGCCGGGAAAAATGAAAGGCAGAAAGGCCAGGTGGTCTGTGAAGCCATCAGACATGTCTAACAACACTTTTAACCCCATCCGGGCCATCGTGGACAGCATGAAGGTGAAGCCAAATCCCAACAAAACCATGATTTCTCTGTCAATTGGTGAGTTGGGGACATGAGGCTGGGGCTGTCATTGTCTCCACCCCATTCCCATCCTCACCAGCTGGTTGGGGAAGATGGGAGTGGAGGGAGAGTGTTGGACACGGGAGGGTAACCTCTTGGTGGTTCCTTTTTTTTTTTTTTCTCCTCCCATGAAAAGGAGACCCAACCGTGTTTGGAAACCTGCCTACAGACCCCGAAGTTACCCAAGCAATGAAAGATGCCCTGGACTCAGGGAAATATAATGGCTACGCCCCATCCATTGGTAAGCTCCTCCTGAGACTATACCTGGTGGCTTCCAAATCTTTAGTGCTCTTATAATAGGACTAAACTTCCAGCAATTCTCACTTTCATGATGCATAATTCATAAGGAGAGGCTTGGGAAGATGGGCTCAGGAGGCTTAAGCATAAGGCATCAAAGTCCAACTTCTTTCCTGACTTCCTTTGGCATACTGATACTTCTGGAGGCTCCCAAATGTACTTCTCAAATAATGCTTCTATCCTATCCTTACTCATGCTAAGGTGAAGACCTTGAGTCTAGCTGGAACTGCTTGCTTACTGAGTCTTCTAGGCCCTAAATTTATTTACTGTCCTGTTTTATTTCCTCTCTATTTGTTTAAGGCCTATTTTCATTATGTCCTGGTCACTTTGAAATGTAATCATAGTTGTTTTAAGATCAAAGAGGTGAAAAGCCTATAGTTCCAGCTCCTGGGTGCCTGAGGCTGGAGGCTTACCAATGGGCTATCGTAGAAGGATAAAAGATTATTTCTGATAGAAAGAAATTATTCCTGTTTAGGTTTAATTCTTTTCATCTACTAAAAATTTCTACCCTAAAGATCTTGGTAAAATAAGTCATTCTTTGGCTTTGTTTCAGGATTTCAAGTTTTTTTCCTTGTGTATACATGAACATAGAAACATATTCTTTTTTTTCTTTTTGAGACAGAGCCTCACTTTGTGGTAGAGCACTGTGGCTTCATAGCTCACAGCAACCTCAAATTCTTGGGCTCAAGCGATTCTCTTGCCTCAGCCTCCCAAGTAGCTGGGACTACAGGTACCCACCACAATGCTGGGCTATTTTTAGACACGGAGTCTCACTCTTGCTCAGATATATGTGCTGGTCTTGAACCCATGAGCTTGGGCAATCCACCTGCCTTGGCTTCCCATAGTGCTGGGATTATAGGTGTGAGCCACCATGCCCAGCATAGAAACATATTCTTAATGCAGAATAAAAAACCCAGTTTCATGCCAAAATCATATTTTATAAAAACACTTCAGAGAGATATCAGGGACATGGTTTTTAGGGTAATTATTGACATTTAATAAAGTTTTATCAATGAAAACCAAAATAATGACCAGAAGTTAGGTTATAAAATACTTTATAATGATTTTAATATCCAAAGTATTAGGGAACTGAAAAGCCAAAACCAGGTCTCCATTTGATAAATGTTCAAAGGATCTAAGCATTTTATACCAAAGGAGATACAGATAATTATATAGACAGATATATGTGTGTATGTGTATATATATATATATATATATATATATATATATATACAAACATATATATAATATAGATACATAAATGAAAGTGTTTTTTCTCATTAACAATTAAGGAAATACTGATTTATGTACTTTCAAGAGTTCCATTCATACCTATTAACAAACATTATGAAATAGTGTCTCTGGCTTTGCTAACTTGTTTCTTCAGAGAAAAGTTTTGCAAAATATTACAATGGGCATGAAACTGCCTATACTTCAAGCTTGTAAGCCAATACTTGGAAAGACTGTACAGGAAAAAAAAAATTAATAGAAAAAATTAGCATGGGGAGCGCCTGTGGCTCAAAGGAATAGGGCGCCAGCCCCATATGCTAGAGGTGGTGGGTTCAAACCCAGCCCTAGCCAAAAACTGGAAAAAAAAAATAATAATAATAATTTGCAGAAAATACTTCTATGAATTTTATATAACATAAAAAATAAAACAGACCACATCTGTTAAATGCACTAATTATAACTTTTCAAAAAATATAGTCCTTAAAAGAAATTTAGAGATAATCTAAATCCTTTATTTTACACAGAATAAAACATCATTGCAGTAATCAAGACAGTATTTTATAATTTGGGGAGCTCTTTCTTGTTACTGTTTAAACATTTGTGTTTATGCTAAAATTATAAAATATAAAGTGAATCTCCTTTATAGCAGCTGAGAGCTGAACTAAATAGAATGTCCTCTGAGCAGGCGCAGAAGGCAGACTGAAGCCCATGTTGACCCTCTGGGGCACAGCGGGCAGTTGAGGGATAAAAACGCCACCTTCCACTTTCTACTCTTCTTTCAGGCTACCTCGCCAGTCGTGAGGAGATTGCTTCTTATTACCACTGTCCTGAGGCACCTCTGGAAGCAAAGGTGAGCCTTATCCAAGGTACCAGCTCTGGAGCAATTTAGGGCACACTATATCCCCTTTCCTTGTTTCTGTTCCACAAGGAATAAGTTTCAGAGTATGGGAAAGAAGCTGAAGATAATTCCTGTTTAGCAATTTGAAGACTTCTAGTATTGTTGGGGTCACTTATCAGGGACTATATTTGCTGTCATTATGATATAATAATGACATCATAAACAACTTACGTGGTATCTGTTTCAAGGAGTCTCAAAGAACCCGAAGATCACCTATATTTGATTGCAAAATACCATTTAAGAATACTTCATAAACACCAAACAATTACATTGTAAAATTTAACAGAATCTTTTTTGATTTGTAGCTTTCCCATTCACCTTAACGTCATTCAGAGAGAAAGACAGAGGAATATGGCATATTGGGTTGGTAGCAGAGACAGGTTTAAATGATGCAATCCTGCTAAGGTTTACCGCATTTTCTAGCATAAGAGGTGTTGTGTTTTTTATTTTCTAACATAAGAGATATATTTCAGAGAAGAGCCAGGCTTCAAATCTCTGGCCAAAAGTAAATAAATAACCAGATGAAAAAAGTCCAAGGTCAGTAGGCCCTCAGTGAAAGTCTGCTGAATCACGGCCTACCTGTACTTTTAAAAGTGACTTGTTTATTTAAGTGGCCAACATTTTTAATGACAGTTAAGATATGGACTTACATACACATATTAATTTCTTTTGGTTTTGGCTTAGTATAGTCCCTCCTACTTAGAACTTGTTTAAGTAAGTTCATTGTTGCTCCCAACTCATCCATATGACACTCTTTTCTCCTGTTGCTGCTGGAACCCCTAATGAAATTAACCTTTTGTTTTTTTCCATAGGATGTTATTCTGACAAGTGGATGCAGTCAGGCTATTGAACTTTGCTTAGCTGTGTTGGCCAACCCGGGGCAAAACATCCTGGTTCCGAGACCCGGTTTCTCTCTGTACAGGACTTTAGCTGAGTCTATGGGAATTGAGGTCAAACTCTACAACTTATTGGTAAATAACTTCAAAAAAATTTTTTTGTTTTTGAGACAGTCTCACTTCATCACCCTGAGTAGAGTGCCATGGCAGCATAGCTCACAGCAACCTCAAACTCTTGGGCTCAAATGATTGTCTTGCCTTAGTTTCCCATGTAGCTTGGACTACAGGTGCCCAGCACAACACCTGGTTAAGTTTTCTAATAAGTGACCGAGTGTCACTTATGCTCAGGTTGGTCTTGAACTTGTGAGCTGAAGCAATCCACCTGCCTTGGCCTCCCACAGTGCTAGGATTACAGGCGTGAGCCACTTCACCAGCCAACTTTTAAATTTTAGATTTAAGTGCTCAATTACTACCCTGTAAAAATATATGACCATTACCTCAGGAGAAGGAGATCTGAAAGTAGGTGGTTGAGGCCAAAGACAGATTTTATTACTTCCATTGCACTCTTGGGTTAAGTGAGTAGTCCCCCTAAATTTTTCACAATCATCTCAATCTCATTCTTGCTTCCTCTCTAGCCAGAGAAGTCTTGGCAAATTGACCTGAAACAACTGGAATCTCTGATTGATGAAAAGACAGCTTGTCTCATTGTCAATAATCCGTCAAACCCCTGTGGGTCAGTGTTCAGTAAAAGTCATCTTCGAAAGATTCTAGCAGGTAAGTTCAGCAAACTTCACAGAGGAGGAGATGGGGACAGAATCCAGTAGCTCTTTTCTGGAGTGACAAAAAAGTTTGGAACTTTTCTAGGATGGAGATAGAGGGGCCCCACCAGCATCTCTAGTCAACAGTGTGCCAAGAGTGGTAGGACTTGCCTAAAAGAAGGAGAAAGAGAAATACTTGCCTCTCCACCCCCATCGTGTAGAAGAGAGTTGAACTGTCTAGTTAATTAAATGGCAGATTTAATCTTTGTACCATAGAAGATTATCAGAAATTTCAGTTCTTAAATAGGAAGACAAAACATGCAAACATAAAATACAAAGCACAAGAAGACCAGGTGAATATTAAATGAAAGTGAAAAGGCAATTCATGTTGAAAATAATTTCATCATGTTTCTCTTATTTTCAGTGGCTGCAAGGCAGTGTGTCCCCATCCTAGCTGATGAGATCTATGGAGACATGGTGAGTCTTGGTTAGGATATACAACTGTAATAATCTCAACCCCAAATTATTTTATGGGATTTTAAGAGGCATAAACTGGACTAATCAGAAGTAGCTCCTTTCTGGATAGCAAATCAGCATCTCTGCATTCTCATCAAATATAAATGCCTTAGCCAGTTTTCCAAAACCCAAAGCACTCTAGAAATCCAAAGATTCTTAGAATTCATTTATTTGTAAAACTTGATTTGACCTGATAAAAAGATATTTGTAGATTTTTATGTATCCCACTTAAGGATCTAGATATTTGTTAAGAGTGTAGGGGAAGTGGCAGAAATGTTAGCTATTCTTGATTAGGGGTGCCATCCTAGATTGCTCTGGGAGAGTTATATAAAGTACATAAATATGCCACATGGCCTTTCTAAGGTCCAAACCATTCTTCAGTCTGCAACATATCTGGGGCCAGGAATTTCAGATAAGGGACTGGGGGCCCATATTTTACTTTTTTTTTTTTTATTGTTGGGGATTCATTGAGGGTACAATAAACCACTGTATTTTATTTTTAAATCTGTAACTCCAATAGTCACTAATTCCATAAAGCCAGATTCTTGGAGTCATACATATTACTGTGCGAGCATTAATGTCCTCATTTTAGGCTTCCTTTAATCCACACTAGACAGCAAATTAAATGTCTTTGGATAGCTCCCTCTGAAGCCTCTGGGAATCCCAATCATGCTTCAGGGTAAGAAGGAGCCTGTTAACCAGAGGCCTCATCCCTAGTGATAGAAGGAAAAGGTCAGGAGGTGTGGGATCTGGGATTCCAGAGGGGAAGTAAGCAAGAAGACGAACATATTTGGCACCTCTCTCTCCTCAGGTGTTTTCAGATTGCAAATACGAACCACTAGCCACCCTCAGCAATGATGTCCCCATCCTGTCCTGTGGAGGGCTGGCCAAACGCTGGCTGGTTCCAGGCTGGAGATTGGGCTGGATTCTCATCCATGACCGAAGAGACATTTTTGGCAATGAGGTGAGAACAATGTGGTGAAATAGTATATATATTGTAGGGTATTTACTTTCGAGTGACCAAGTAGGCTTTTTGCTCCCTTTTCTTTTTCTTGGCAGTCACCCAGCAGGTATGTGGCAGAGCTGAGCTCCAAACCTAGGTGGTCTAAGAAGACCATTAGGCACTACTGCTTCCCAAGATTAAAAATCGGATGGAAAAAGAGATCAGAAGAGTCCCCCAAGTAGGGACACTTAGGCAAAGCTAAATGATGTGTTTCTTGGGGGGACTTTTAGATCCGAGATGGGCTGGTGAAGCTGAGCCAACGGATACTGGGACCCTGTACCATTGTCCAGGGAGCTCTGAAAAGCATCCTGCGTCGTACCCCACAAGAGTTCTACCACAACACCCTAAGCTTCCTCCAGGTAAGGGCAGCCTATGGCCTTGTACTTTGGGAGTTTGGGAGCTAGAGAAGGCCACCAGAGGAATTAGGAATAATGGGTTCTAGCTTCTGGAGCCATGTCCCAATATGGGGCTTCCGTATCAGGGGCAGCTGCTCTGTAAGTATCCACCCACACATTTCTCTCACTTCTGGCAATTCATGCTGCTCCTGGCCCAAAACTTTAAGTGATGGAGCTTTTTCTTATTTACTCCTTATGCCAGAAGATCAAACATAGGCTCCTGGCCTTTAGTGAGGGCTCTGTTTTTGATAACTTGGTTTTTCTTTTACTTAATTTTTGCTCCTGTTTCTCTCTGCCTCCTTTTGTAGTCCAATGCTGATCTCTGTTACGGGGCACTAGCTGCTATCCCTGGACTCCAGCCAGTCCGTCCTTCTGGGGCCATGTACCTCATGGTAAGTCTGTGAGTGGCAGGCACTAGATTTATGTATGTTATAAAGCAGAGGAAAGCCAATCAGCAGGATTGCCACCACTCACAAAGAACCAGCTAGGCTCCTGGGTCAGCCTTATTCTGAATTGTCCCACTGATGTAATTTAACTGTGGTGCTCATAATACTCTTAAAATGACTTAATTCTTCAGTACAGAGAATCACTTAATGTGTAAATATAGGGAATATATAAGATGTTAAGTGAGAGGCTTTCCATTCCACTGTAGTTTTCAAGTGGGAGTGATACTGGTTCCCTAGTGGAGTTTAGAAATGTACAGAAAATTTTGTCAGTTTTCAGAATAACCTGGGAGTGCTATTTACTCATTTAGCATTCCTGGTCCACAAAATGCTATTTCCATTTAAACATCCTGCAATTGGTGAGATAGTCCCATGCAATAAAGAATTGTTTGGCCCTACTGCTAAGGTCAAAAAGAATGCCAGTGTCTCTTTTGAGAAATATTGGCATTCTATTTCCAGCTTTCACTCCTTGGCATCCAGAAAGGAACTGTTCAATAAACAAAAATATTAATATAAATATATCCTCTCCTCCCTGAGAAAAATTCCATGAGTTCATCAATGCTAAGCCCTCTATTAGTGGTAAAATTCCAAGATATCTTTTAAAGTAGACCCTACTTTAATTTTTGGCACAGGAAGTTGGCCTGTTCTCCCTCCTTCTGATAAGTTTGCCTCTCCTTCCTCTTATTGGTATAGGTTGGAATTGAGATGGAACATTTCCCAGAATTTGAGAATGATGTGGAGTTCACGGAGCGGTTAGTTGCTGAGCAATCTGTCCACTGCCTCCCAGCAACGGTGAGTGCTTGTGTCTCTCTTAGGATGTTCTTGTTTCTATGGCCCAAAGAGCTCTCCCTGGGTTGGTTTTTAGCCTGACCACCTTTCCTCCAACAAAATGTATTCTAGTTTGGCAAAATTCAAACTGATGTGTCTGATGGGCTCCATTTAAAATTTCTCTCCCATCATTATTCCACGCATACTGGGAAGAAAAGTTGCAAACAAACTTTTTAAGTAGGAAGAAATCAAGCTTGTCCCATAAATCTCTTTTAGGATGAGTGAACTCAGTTACTTAGCACTACAGTGATAGGGAATGAATGAGCTGATGGCCCTGATAAAATGGCATCATTGCTTCTTGCTGATTAGGGCCCTGGCCATTTTAGGGTACTGCAATACCAGATTCAATTGCTCTGAAAAATAATAGGCTCTTATTTTTGCAGTGCTTCGAGTATCCGAATTTTTTCCGAGTGGTAATCACGGTCCCCGAGGTGATGATGTTGGAGGCTTGTAGCCGGATCCAGGAGTTCTGTGAGCAGCACTACCACTGTGCTGAAGGGAGCCAGGAGGAGTGTGATAAATAGGCCCTCATTCATTCTCCCGAGGATGTGTCCTATCTGGGAATGGCTGGACTGGCCTTACTGCTCCTCAGGGAGTCAGATGGCCCTACTGGGAGAGGGGCTGCAAAAGCACCATGTTACGTGTTCAGGATTGCTCTGCTTTTCCTGTTAAACCCACATACACATTCAGTGCAAGATTCTCCTCTCCCTCTGCTCTACTCGAGTGACTTGCTAATTCATTAATCTGCCCTCCCATGTGATTGCCTCCTTTTTCCCTGAGAGTACCAGGTGAACAAAGTTCCAGAAAGCAGCTGAGATAAGAAAAAAAGAGCTCAGAATGAGAGAAGCAAAAGATCAAGAGAACTTATACCCTTACCATTACCACATGCTCTGAGTAAGAACATACTCTCTCCAGTCAGGTCTGAAGCCCAACTCAGTTTTTGCCTCACTTCAGGTATAACTCACTTTATGCGATAGAATTGTAACTGGAAGGAAGTTGGAGACACACACATTTGGTTAATTATATTCTAAAGATGTTAGGCAAAGTTTCTATTTGAAGGATTCCTGACAGAAACCTTTTCGTTGATTTTTTTTGGTAAAGAAATCTTTTGTGTTGCAAATAAATATCCTTAATTGATCAACTGCCTAAATTTAGATTTGTGTGCATCAGGCTTTCTTAACGTGAGGGCACATGTGTGTTACAGAAAGGAGGAATCAGAGAACCTTCCAGAAAGACTGCTAAGGGCCAGAAATAGCCTCACTTATTGTTATGGAATCATTACTTTTGCTGTAATGTTAATATTGATTTATTAATATGTTATATTATCTTTTCATACGTTTTCTAAGAAACATTTATATAGACAAGGTCCTTTATTTTGCCAAGGGCATAAATTATTGTTTTTCTTCTTTTTTTAAAAAATAAATTTTACCAAGTATGTGCTGCTGTGATGTGTTTTTTCTCCTCTGCAGGGAAATTTCTATCCCCAGGCACTGCTCAATGTGACTGCTCCATTACCCACTAGGTTTCATTTATTTCTTTGTAAATGTTCTGACTTTTGGAGTTACTTAAGAACCACAATTCCTAAGACATTTTATCTGGGAGCTCAACTCTGACTTCCTGCTTACAGGGAAAACTTAGAGGCAACAAATAATAACCTCTGGCCCTTGTCTTTATACTTTTAACATTTTTGGATCCCTGACATCTAGTCCCAAATTCTGATCATTGCCTAGATCCACTACCACTTACTAGGGAAAAAATTTGAACCCGCTCAGCTTGACCCAGCAATGAAAGGTATCTCAGACCTTCTTTCAGCATGAGCTTTTTGTCTGCAAATCCTCCTAGGCAGTTGTCTGTTTATTTTTTTCCTCCCCATCTCCCTTAGAGGAGGGAGCCTAAAGTTACCTTGTAAGGTTGAAGACAGAAATATATCAATCAAGAGATTCCTCACTAAGGGATGTTCTCCTTATGAAGAAGAGGAAACTTAGGTCTCAACCCTGCCAGTCACACCCCAATAATTTCCTTTACAAAAATAAACATTAAACGTCCCCTTCCAATCTAAGTTCAGCGGGTTCACGCTAAAATTTATCTTTTAATTTTCCCCAGCAAATCAAAAATGAATATACGATTAAGATAATAGAGATTTCACTTTCCTGTACGTCACCACTGCTGACAAGTTTCCAAAAATGCCTGGCTCCTCTTTTCCTTTCTTCCCATCTAATCCCCTAAAGATATCTGTCCAGAAATAAACAGGAATACGTAATGGTTTATGGTTTATACAAGACGTTTTAGATTCACACATTACAGAATTCTACTCAGAATTTCCTTGGTATCTATATTTTGATAAATGAGGCAAATGAACATTCAATCTTTTAAAAAATAATACATGCACACTGGACAAATTTCAATTACTGTATTTTCTCATCCCTGCCCTTCAGCCATTCACTGTCTTCTCTCCCGAAGGAATCAGTTATTAGTTGCCGGTTCATACTTCAAAATTATTCTGTGCACATGCAAGTGTCTATGACCTTTTCCTTTTTTTTTTTTTTTTACAAATCAACTACTCCTTCACTTTACAATTCTTCCCTATGGAAGTCAAATAACAGATGACATTTCTAAGTGTCCATCACGTCTCGTTGTCTCTAAATAAAAAGAAATTCCCGGGCGGGGATTGCTTCCTAACAAGCTTAAAATTAGCAAGAGAGACCAAATCGCCAGGTGTTTCAGCGTCTTGAGACTACAAAACGGTCGGAGGCGAGGCTCTCAAAGCTGTGATTCGCCTTTCTTCCTATGTCGGAGCACCGCCTACCGGGTCACTGGCGAGCATCTCAGACACGGTGCCATTAAACACCCAGCCTAGCCCGCAGCAGCCATCAACTCTCGGACCTCGGGAGACGCGCGCCTGCGCAGTGGGCTGCGCTGCACAGGGCGCACGCGCGGTTGCTGGACTGCGCATGCGCAGATAGTGGGGGGGGTGCTCTAGGCGCAAGACCCAAGCGGACCGCGAGAGGGTGTCCCGGGAGCGCCTGCTTTTTCTTCCCGAATTCCAGTTTGTTTCTTTCCTCGGCCTCATCTCCCAGATTTGTCCCCTATTTCGAGTTTCCTTTTCTCCTTTGCCCCCGATTTGGGTCCTATCTAGTGGAAGGCTCTCAGGAAGTTGACAGGTCTTCCTTGGGAATTGTAAACACCTGTCAATCCTTTCCTAGCCGTAGGCCAGTTTTAGCAAGTCCGGTGAGTTGTGAAGCAGAGCAGAAAATCCCTTTGCCTGGTGTGAATTTCCTATAATATGACCCCTTGGAATTTTTCTGCAAAGAATCGTGTCCCTCACGGTCTTGGGTGTCTTACCGTTAGGGTCTCGACTCAGCCACGAATCCAGTCCTACGCGCTTGTCAAAGATAAAGGCAGACACAAGTGGTAAGGACAGATTTTAATCAGTAATATCCGGTTGGAATAGAGAAGAGTTCGGCACAGACTGAACTCGACTTTGGTTTGTACAGAGGTGACAGCCTTCTAAAGGCTGGTGTGGGTGACTCTAGAGTCAGAGAAGTGAACATTTTAAAAAAGTGGGAAGAAGGGTTGGTCCAGGTGAAACCCACCTGGGTTTGTTAAAGTGGTTCTTGTGGAAGTTAGGCTCCTACCCTCTCACGGGTGCTGGGAGGCAAGGACCTCATCTTCAGGTGCTCCTTAGAGCAAATAGTGAATGGCCCGTCTGAGCTTTTTCAGGTAGGCAGTTTAAGGGGACTAGGGTCATTATTGGGATATGGCCTTGAGCTGTTAGAAATTATGTGTTTTGTTCAGATCTGTTAAGGTCTAATGGAGAAAAAGCTCAGAGGAGCCTGGCTAGAGTTTGCCAAGGAAAGAATCTTTGTCACTTTACATGTTCTGCACATTGCTATGCAGATATATTCTCTATGGGCCAAATTGTTTTACAGCACCTGCCAAGGAGGCAGTCATTTGCTGACATTTCACGTAGAAGTATATTATGTAAGAAGTGATGCCCAGTTTCTCAAAGAAAACAATCAGCAGAAGAACCAACACATGGCATGTTTTAATTTTGTCAGTGTTTCAAACATAGAAAAGAATTTTTGCTCATTCATTATTTGATAACCAAAATTCAGTCCCGGATGATAGAGTACTGTAGCGTCATAGCTCACAGCAACCTCAAACTCTTGGGCTCAGGCTATCCTCTTGCCTCAGTCTCCTGAGTAGTTGGAACTATAGGTGCCTGCCACAGCAGCATGGCCATTTTTAGAGATGGGGGTCTTGCTCTTGCTCAGGTTGGTCTCAAATTCTTGGGCAATCCACCCACCTCAGCCTCCCAGAAGTGCTAGGGTTACAGGCGTGAACCACTGCACCGGGCCATTATGATGCCCCATTTTTAAAGTAAATCCACAAGTATGCTCCCTTCGGTAATACATATACTAAAATTGAGACAATACGAAGATTAGCATTGTACTAGAAAACCAAATTAAACAGTACATTAAAAGGATTATTCACCAAGTGGGATCTATTCCTGAGATGCAAGGACAGTTCGACATATAAAAATCAAACAATATATCACATTAACAGAATGATGTACAAAAGCACCATGACCATCTTAACTGTTCCATAAAAATTAAGTTGACAAGATTTGATACCCTTTTGTGATAGAAACTCTACAAACTAGGCATAGAAGGAAACTACGTCTACATAATAAAGGTTGTATATGAAAAGCGGACATCTAAGATACTCAATAGTGGGAACCTGAAAGCTTTTCCTCTAACATCAGGAACATGCCACTCTCATCACTCCCATTCAACATAACATTGGAAATGGTAACCAGAGAAATTATAAAGGACAAAGAAATAAAAGGCACCTGAATTAGAAAAGAAGAAGTCAAATTATCTCTGTTCACAAATGATACAATCTTACATGTAAAAAAACCGAGAAATAAACCTTCATACATATGGTTAAATGATTGTTGACAAAGGTACCAAGATCACTCAGTAGGGAAATGACTGTCTTCAACAAACAATTTTGGGAAAAAAAATAAGATATCCACATGTAAAAGAATGACACGTGGAGAAATTGGAACCTTTTGCACTGTTGGTGGGATTGCAAAATGGAGCAGACACTGTGGAAAACAGTATGGCAGTTCCTCAAAAACTTAAAATTAGTACTACTATATGACCCAGCAATACCACTTATAGGGATATTTTCAAAATAATTGAAAGCAGTGTCTGAAAGAGATGCTTGCACACTCATGTTCATAGCAGCATTAGTTGCAATATTCATGAAGCAGAAACAACCAAAATGTCCCTTGAGGGCTGTATGCACAAACAGAATGTGGTTAATAATTCCAATATTATTCCATAATGATGGAATATTTTTCTGCCTTAAAAAGGGAAGAAATCCTGTCACATGCTACAAAATAGATGAACCTTAAGGAGATTATGTTAAGTGAGATAAGCCAGTCACAAGAAGACAAATACTGTATGATTCCATTTATATGAGATATCTAAAGTAGTCAAATTCATAGAAACAGAATATGGAATGGGAGATACTAGGGTCTGGGGAGAGGGGGAAAAGGGAGTTGCTTAACAGGTATGTACCCTATATACTCGAGTATAAGCCGAGTTTTTTCCAAACTCGGCACAAATTTTGTGCCGGGGGAAAAAAAACTCGGCTTATACTCGAGTATATACAGTAATTTCAAATTTGCAAGATGGAAAAGTTTTGGGTATCTGTTTCACAACACTGTACACTGTAAACTTGAAACTGTACCCTGTAAAATGGTTAAGATAGTAAATTTTACGTGTTTTTTGAAAATCACACAAAAATCCATGAGCATGAAAGCTCCATGATGACAAGGATTTTTTGTGTTTTATTTTATTCTATATGCTGGCTGTCTAGAACAGCATCTGGCACCTGGTAGGCACTCACTACGTATTTGATGAATTGAGTAAGTGTATGAATGAAGGAAAATACAAAGACTAATATGTTGCCATTGCTTTTATCTTATTAAGTGAACTGCAAGAAAGGGAAGTAAGTTTAACTCAAGATGGTACTAGCATAGAAGGAAGACCAGAGACAAAGGCATTTAGGAAGATTATTTTCAAAGAACTACAAGGACCTGATCAATAAGCACTTGAAAAGACATTCAGCAGCATTAGCCATTGGGGAAATTCAAATTAAAACAAGGTACCACTTCCTACTTACAGGATGGCTGTAATAAAAAAGACAGGCAATAGTGAGTATTGGGCAGGACGCAGAGAGACTGGTACTCATACACTGCTGGCAGGAATGGAAAATGGTTCAGAACCACTTTGGAAAAGAGTTTGGTAGTTGATCAAAAGGTTAAACATCCATATGACCCCTCAATTCTCAATGAAAACATATGTTCACAGAAGAACTTTTATAGAAATGCCCATAGCAGTGTTATTTGTAACAATCATAAAAAATGGAAACAACCCAAATGTCCATCATTGATGAGTGGGTAAATAAAATGTGATATTAATATATCTATACAAGGGAATATTACACAGGAGTACAAAGGAATGGAGTACTGGTACGTGCTTCTACATGGATGGATCTTTAAAACAGTAGGCTAAGTTAAAGAAGCCAGTCGAAGATATTGGATATTGTTCGATCCCACTTATATCAGTGTCCAATGGACAAACTCATACTGGCAGAGAATAGACTAGTTACTCCTAGAGCTGGTGGTGAGGGTATTTGTGAGAGATGGGGAAAGAGACTGCTAATAGGTACAGGGCTTCTTTTTGGAATGATAATTATGTTCTTTTTTCTTTTTTTTTTTTTTTTTTTTTTTGAGACAGAGCTTCAAGCTGTCTCCCTGGGTAGAGTACTGTGGCATCACAGCTCACAGCAACCTTCAACTCCTGGGCTCAAGTGATTCTGCTGCTTCTGCCTCCCAAGCGGCTGGGACTACAGGAACCCACCACAACACCTGGCTATTTTTTGGTTGCAGCTGTCATTGTTTGGTGGGCCTGGGCTTGATTTGAACCCGCCAGCTCAGGTATATGTGGCTGGAGCCTTAGCCACTTGAGCCACAGGCATCAAGCCGATGACTATGTTCTTAAATTGATTGTGATGATGATTGCACAACCCTGAATGTGCTTAAAGCCATTCATTCATACAATTTAAATGGGAAAATTGTATGGTGTGTGGAATATATCTCAATAACACTTTTTTTTTTTTAATGAGACAGAGTCTCACTTTGTCACTCTCAGTAGAGTACCATGGTGCCATAATTCACAGCAACCTCAAACTCTTGGTACTCAGCGATTACTGAAGCGATTCTCTTGCCCCAGCCTCCAGAGTTGCTGGGACTATCGGCACCACAACACCCAGCTATTTTTAGGGTCAGGGTCTTGCTCTGTCTCAGGCTGGTCCCAAACCTGTGAGTTCAGGCGATTCACTTGCCTCAGCCTCCCAGAGTGCTGGGATTACAGGTGTGAACCACTGCACCCCGCCAACATTTACTTTTTAAAAAAAGGTACAAGGTAGTCAGACTTCAGGAAGACCAACTCAAATATCTGTTTAGCATTTAAAGGAATTTCAGAAATGAAAAATCTTGTAAAATTGCCAGTTTGCATTGATCTGTTCCTAGTGCCCCATCCCTCTCCTTCTCCCTTCTCCCCATCTTTCATTCCTCTACCCCCCACCTCGTATTAGCTCAGCTACTGCCTTCATGTTAGAATTGAGTACATTGGATGCTTGCTTCTCCATTCTTGTGATGCTTTACTAAGAAGAATGTGTTCCACTCCCTTCCAGGTTAATACAAAAGATGTGACGTCTCCATCTTTTTAATGGCTGAATACTATTCCATGTTAAACATATACCACAGCTTAAAAACATAATTTCTTCAGCACAGTGTCACGTCGCATCAAATAATCAGATGTCTCTGATTGCCTCTAATGTGTCTTCTTATAGTTTATTTGAATTAGGATCCAAAAATTATTTTTTGATTTTCTTATAGCTCTCTTAATCTAGAGAAGCCCCCCCTGTTTCTTTTCTTTTCTTTTTTTTTTTTTTTTTTGCCTGTTTTTAGAGACAGGGTCTTGCTCTGTGCCCAGGCTGGAGTGCAGTGGTGTCATCATAGCTCCCTGTAACCTCAAATTTCTCAAATGATTTTCCTGCCTCAGTTTCCCAACTGAAATAGCTGGTACTACAGGTGTGTGCGTGTGTGCCACTTTGCTCAGCTAATTTCTCTCTCTCTCTCTCTCTCTATTTTTTTTTTTTTTTTTGTAGAGACTGTGTTTTTGAACTCCTGGTGTCCTGCCTTGGCCTGCTAAAGTGCTGGGATTACAGTCATGAGCTGCTGTGCCTGGCTGGAAGATTTCTTTTAAATCCATTTTATTACTCAGGCTTAACATTTGGAAGGGCTTGGCTCTTTGAAGAGGTCTAAATTCTAAGTCCCTGCCTTCTATGGGTCTAAGGCAGTATTTTTCAACCTCTTTTATGACACAGTACACTTGAACCTATAGTCAAACTTTGAGGCACACTTAAACTATGTTGATAAAAAAAAGTAAAAAAATGAATACACTTACTGTGCTTTGAAATTCTTTCAAAAATAACTTAATTAATGATCTTTAAAAACTTTTGCAGCACACCTAAGATCCTCTCACAGTATACCAGTTGAAAATCACTGGTCTAAGGCCTCCTCCTCTATAGTTAAACTCCAAACCTTGGTTACTGTAATAGTGCCAGCGTAAACATACTGTTAGTGTTGGAGTTTTCAGGCCCCTCTTTGTTTTTGCCCCTTTGAGGATTCTCTTAGTCTCTTGCAAACCTGGCTATGAATCTGCAAATAATTTTGTTCGATTTTATCCCACATATCCAGGTGCTTCGTAACCCAAGCATTTCATGTAGTAGTTTGCAACGTAGCTTTAGAAACCTTCAAACTTCTTCTAGCTCCCTCCAACATGATGCTTCCTCCTTTGTTTCTCTCCCCTGGAATCTTTGTTCCATAGCACTTAAAATTTTCTGCCATTATCAAACTCTTTAAAATAGTTAGTTCACCTCTTCACCTTAACTGTAACTTGGTTCTTCCCCCAAAGTCACTACTGCCCCGCAGCCTGTTTGAAATTACTTTTTTCTCATAGTCTAGACTCTCTTGTCCTTTTAAGATCGATACTTCCCCAGCCTTAAACAATCAGTAGCCTCCTTTAAAACACACACTATATTGCTTTTTTATGTTCTTTCTGTGTACTCTCCTTTATTTACTTAGGACCTTGACATGTGGGAAATTTCAACACCTCTGTGGTTGGATGACCTTACCAACACCCTAACTCAAGGCCTCTTGTTTATTCGAAATCTAAGGAGCTATAAATTCTACCCTATGATGGCCACCCACTCCCAGAACTATACCTTTATTCTTTGGCATCATCCAAACTGGACTAGCTTAGGACTCTTATACCCTGACATATAATTTATTAACCATAAACTGCTCACCCTCCATTTCTCTCACAGCTTTACACCTGGACATCATTAAGGACTCCAAATTAAGGCCATTAATTCCCTTGCATCCTTGCATTTCTTTTCCTTTGCAGTGTCCATGCTATGGTGCAAGACTTCACCCATATTTCTGCCAAGTACACCTCATCTTTTTATCTTCTTTATCTTTCCACAGCATCTACCATGCAAAGTCTTGATCTGGGATTAATTTAACTCTGAACCTTCTCAGTTTCTATACTTAAAGATTAATGAGTGGACCACACCTACAGTGCATCTTACAAGGGTACATGTGAAACTTAATAAATGTAGAATATAAATGTCTTAACACAATAACTAAGAATATGCCAGGAAGGCTATGTTAACCAGTGTGATGAAAATATGTCAAATGGTATATAAAACCAGTGTATAGTGCCCCATGATTGCATTAATGTACACAGCTATGATTTAATTAAAAAAAGATTAATGAGTGCTATGGGGGCGTGGCCTCTGGGCCCTCAGCGCTGATTGGATAACCCTTTGACAAATACTGGTGATACCACTTCACAACTATTAAGATGGCTAGAATTAAAAAAAAAAAAAATAACAGTGTTGGCAAGCATATGGAAAAATAGGAACCCTCATTAATTTTTGGTGGGAATGTAAAATGGAAAATACTTTGTCCATTCCTTAAAAAGTTGGAACCCAGAAATTTCATTTCTAGTTTTATATCCAAAATATTTGAACACAGGTGTCCAAACAAAAACTTGTACATGCATGTTTATAGAATCACTATGATAGCCAAAGCTGGAAATAATCCAATGTCTATCACTAGGTGAATATATACCTGCAATGGAATATTATTCAGCAATAAAAAGGAATGAAGTATTGTTACATGCTACTGCTTGGATGAACTTCAAAAACATTATTTACATAAAAGAAACCAGAGGTCATGCATTGTATGATTCTGTTTGTATGGAATAGCTTTCTGTTGCTATAGATTTTCCTATGCTGGATATTCCTGATATCCAGGAATGGCCAGGGGATGAGGGGAGGGAGCAAGGAGACAGGGAGTGATTACCTAATTGGCATGGGATATTCTTCTCCAGTAATGAAAGATGTTGAAACTAGAAAGAGGTGGTTCCAGGACAGGGCGAATGCACTAAGTGCCATTGAACTGTATACTTTAAAATGGTTAATTGTATGTTATATTTTAACTTCATTCCAATTAGAAAAAAAACAAGGTCAGGCCAGGTGGCTCATGCCTGTAATCCTAGCACTTCGAGAGGCCAAGGAGGGTGGATTACCTGAGCTCAGGAGTTCGAGACCAGCCTGAGCAAGAGTGAGACCCTAGTCTCTACTGAAAATAGAAAAACTAGCCAGGTGTTGTGGTGGGCACCTGTAGTCCCCACAACTCAGGAGGCTGAGGCAAGAGGGGTGCTGAAGCCCAAGTGTTTGAGGTTGCTGTGAGCGACAATGACACGGCACTCTACCTAGGGCGACAGAGTGAGACTATTTCAAAAAAAAAAAAAAAAAAAAAGGGAGGGAAGGGGGAATGGATAACAACAACAAAAGTAAAATAAAAAAAATTAAACTACCCGTCTCATGCCCAGGGATTTTCACTATGCTCATTCTGCTGTGGTAGATTTTCATCCAGACTATTACAGATTCTTTATTTAGTTAATTATTTTTTAGAGATAGACTCCTGCTCTGTCACCCAGGCTGGGGTGCAGTGGGACTATCATAGCTCACTGCAGCCTCAAACTCGGGGGTTCAAGTGATCCACCCATCTCAGCAAATAGTTAGGACCACAGGCATGTGCCATGATGCCCAGTCTGGGCTTTTGTATATGAGAGTACACTGGACACACTGATATGTAAAACGTGTTACTGCATTTGATAGAATTAGACATCTTCAAGATAAGAATCAGTAGCTCTGTCCATTCAAACTTGTCCCCCCTCTCCCTGGCTTATCTTTAAGTGTAAGGCTTACAATATTTTCAGTTTCTCACGTATCCTTTGGAGTTTCCCTGTGAGTAATACGAGCAACTTTGAGTAACGATTCCCCTCTTAAAATGAAAGTTAGCATGTAATCACCGTTTTATGTTCTGCTTTTTAAAAAAACAATATATCTATATTGGGAGTCTCTCCCTCCCCCTCCCTCTGTCCTTCCCTTCCTCTGTCCTTCCTCTTTCCTCTCCCACTCCCTTCAGCTATGCAGTATTCTACAGTATAGTTATACCATAACTTTTGCAGGTAAATTTTGCCAATCACTAAGGGACTGGGTAATAGATAATTGCTTTATTAATACAGTTATGATTTATTAATACATAATTTATTCATTATGGCATACTTTGTTTTGTAGCTTTGGAGAGCACCAGAAGAGAAGCCCAAGGGAAGGGCAGCTTGCCCAAGAAGCAGTGACAACAGAGGTGGCCTCTGCTGGGCCCCCCCAAGCCAGGTGAGAGCATGAGCCATCCTCCAGCACTAGGGGGTAGCACTGCTATAGTAGGGGGGGAATACAGTAGCAGACCAGTGACAGTGACACTGAGGCTCTCCCCCTGGGGACCACCTTTCCTTCAGGCTCCTCACTCAACCTCTCCACTGCAAGTTCCCAGTGTTTCTGCATCAATTGTTGCCTTCTCTTTACGAACCCTGGGGTCCCAAACGTTCCCATCTGCACAATGTCTCCCTTTCTGATGCCATCTCAACCACTCTTCAGTAACCATGAGTTAATGACTCCCAAATGTGCATCTCTAGTCTAGACCTCTCTCTTTTCTTTTTTTTGAGACCAGGGTCTCATTCTGTCACTCAGACAGTGTCATGATCATAGCTCACATAACCTTGAACTCTTGGGTTCAAGCAATCCTACTGCCTCAGCTTCCTGAGTAGCTGAAATACAGGCATATGCCATCATGCCAGGATAATTTCCTTATTTTTTGTAGAGACAGGGTCTTACTATGTTGCTCAGGCTGCTCTTGAACTCCTGGGCTCACATGATCCTAAAGTGCTAGGATTACAGGTATGAGCTACTGCATCTGGCCTGGGCCTCACTTCTGAACTTCAGACTTGTACATCCAGCTACCTTCTCTCATCTCCATTTGGATGTCTCAAAAGTATGACCAATTCATCATTTCCAAGATCTCACTTATATCTCCCTAAATCTGGTGTTCCTCTACTGAATGTTCCTTGTCTCATCTGATGGTACAAGCTGGAAACCTAAGAGTCATCTTTAATACCTCCTCTCCTGCATTTCCACCATATCACATCCTCTCAAATATCCCTTGGATCTGGTCCCTTCCCTCTACACTGTTCACTCTAAGCCAAGTTACCACTGGCTATCATAATTAACTATCCCAACCACATCCACTCTGCCTGCCATGATGCAGCCGTCCTTTCAACATTGAAGCCAAAGTGATTTCTTTTACACCTCAAATCTGATTTTGTGACCCACTTTGACCTTTTAATAATTTACGATTTCTTTCGACATGGAACAAATTCCCTAACATGGCTGGTAAGTTTCTACATGATCTGGTCCTGCCTGCTTTCTTCTCTTCTCATCTTGAGCAATGCACCTGCTGGGTCTAGGGGGCTGTCCTACTGCAAGGTTGTACTTCCTCCTGCCACAGACCCTTGCTGACACTCTTCCCTCTGCCTGTATCACTAACCCCTATTCATTATTCAAGGTACAACTCAGGGAAGTCTTCTGCTGACCTTCTGCTTCCTTTTCTTCATTGTTTTTGATCTCATTTTATTATTATACATGTTTCTTAGAGTAGTTCCAACATTCAGTTAATGTCTATTGTCTTCACTAGCTATGAACTCCCTGTGCCCAGGGTTCTTGCTTCTCATTGTCACTCCACAATTAATTTGAATAGATGAATGATTGATGATGCTGTGTCAACAGTGAGGGTGCCTCTTTACCAACCTTAGCCACTGCGATCCCCTTGGAGACACTGAGGACCACAGCCTTCCCTCTTGCTTCCTGGGTGTTCTACGGAGGAAGGACTGTCTGAAGAGCACATGCTCTGGAACAGATAGATCTGGGCGTGTTTGGGTGCTGCCGTTCACCGACGGTGGATTCTTAGTCCCTTTACCTCTTTGACCCTTGGCTCTCCTATCTCTAAAAGAGCCCATTTACCTCCTAAGGGGTTTATCGTGGGATTTTTCTGGTCACATCCAATACATTCACTATTATTTCAAACATACCATCTAAGCGTCTATTTTCAAATTTTCTATTGTTCCCTCAATAGCCCTTTCAGTCTTTTTTTTTGAATCTAGATCCAAAAGTTCACTCTTTATATTTACAGGCTATGTATCTTTATACATAGTTTACCTGACTTTTAAAAACCTTTTTGTCTTTCATGATATTGACAGTTTTGAAGAGTCCAGGCTGGTCATCTGGTGGAATGTCCCACGTTCTACATTTGACTGTTGCCCCATGATTAGATTCAGGGATTAACTTTTTATGGCTAAAAGGACGTCAGTGACAAGGTGCACTTCCCAATGCATTCCACCAGGAGGCGCCTGATGCCAGTGTAGCCCATGATTGGCGTTGCTAATTCACTAGCTGGGTTAAGGTGCAGTCACAGAGCTGGGATACACAACATTCCTCACTTCACTTTCCACCACAAGGGCCTCTTGGTGGAACTGGTAGTTATCACTGACTTCAGCCTTCTTTAAAAAAAATACAGTATTTTATTATGAAAAATTTGAAGCATACACAAAATAGAATAGTATAATAAATCTCAAGTTATTCATTATCCAGTAACAACTAGCATTTTTTTTTTTTTTAAGAGACAGACAAGGTCTCACTCCATCACCCAGGTTCAAGTGCAGTGGTGTGATCACAGCTCCCTGAAACCTCAAATTCCTGGGCTCAAGCATCCTCCTACTTCAGCCTTCCCCTCAGCCTCTCGAGTAGCTGGGACTACAGGCACGTGCCATTATGCCTGGCTAGTTTTTAAATATTTTTTTGCAGAAACAGAGTCTTGCTGAGTTGCCCATGCTGATCTCAAATTGCTGGCCTCAAACAATCCTCCTGCCTCTGCCTTCCAAAATGCTGGGATTACACATATGACCCACTATGCCCAGCCTCCTATTTTTCTTTTTTCTGATGTGTTTTAAACAATCCAATATCTCAAAGAATTTCACACATAAATACTTTTGTATTTATCATTATCAGAAACTTTTCATGTTTTTATAATACAACCACAACACAATTTTAATACATAACAAAATTAAAATTAATGTCTTAATGTCATCTACTAACTAAATCATGTTCATTACTTTTGAGTTCTCTACTTTGAGCCCCTCTTCTTTTGCATAACACAGGGGGCAGTTGGGAAAACATTGTACTTATGAGTTCTGCTCATTCCATTGGTCCAATTTGGCAGGTGAATTCTAGTGGCAGGTGCACCTTGGTGGGGATATTAGGCAAGATTTCTATAATCCAGAAATTATTGTAGTTTTTCTCAAACTGTACATAGATTACTTGGGAGTCATGTGAAACTGCAAATTCCGTTTCTGTAGTTCTGCAGTGGGTCTGAGGTTCTTCATTTCCCAACAAGCTTGTGATTTTCCCATAATTTTGTCTTGGGGTCATCCTTGGAAGTGGGTATAAACTCCAGGGCTCCAGGGGAGATGGGTCATGGATGTTTACAGTGTGCCTTTTCACAGGATGCTTCTTTATCCTGGCGTGTGGCGTGATGCCTGCATGTCTGACCCATGAATGGATGTCCATCTCACAGGAAATTTGTTTATACTGGCAGACGCCTTTGTGGCTCTTCTCTGACCTGTGTCCAGTTTATTCCTACCAAGATGGCCATTGTTTAGGAGAGCTCTGACTAGGGCAAAAATTAGGTTTAGGTGTGTTGGTCAGGTGAGACACAGAAGAGGTAGCCCAACAAAACACGTGAAATAACAGAAGCAGTTTTTATTACTAACAGATCCCAGAGAGAAGAGGGTGGCGTGCCTTGCCAGGCCAGCCGGAAAGGGGAAACTGTCCTGGACACATGTGCAACCAGAGGCAGGGGCAAGAGAAAGTGAGGGACCTGTGGGCCAAAGCCTTTATTGGGGTCCAGGGCTTTATCTAAATAGGTTTCCCTTGGGGGAGTTCTAATTAGTGTGTTTAGAGTAGACAGACCCGAGCTCCCTGGGGTCACACTATGGTTGTGAGGTGGTCACAATGGCATATATGCATAGTCCATGCTGCTTGTGGCGTCAGTGGGACAGACCAAGGAGGTTGTATCCAGCTGTCTCATAGGGAGGTGGTCACCATGAGGCAGATGTACACGGCAGATAACTGGATGGACCACTTTGAGGAACTGAGAGGAGGCAGAGCATAGTAAACAGTGTCATGGGTGACTGAGCCCTGCTTCTGGTATGAGAAAATCTACCTTATATTTAAAATGGATACTGGGAGGCAACACAAAACTATAAGAATTCACCACAAAGCTGCTAGATAATGACAGTGTTACTGGTCTGCAGAACATGCTGTAAGGAGAATAGTGTTCATGGAAGGCGAAACCTTGATATTTTGGTATATCTGATGAGAAGTAAACATCTGGTAAGAAGGGAGCAGGCTTGATAATACCTGCAGTCTCGTTTAGCACTGTAATTCTTTGACTTTTGGTTCTAAACTGTAGCAGATGCAGCAGTAACTGAATGCAAAGACCCCACCCCTGCATCTGGGAAGGAAAAAAATCAAGCTTGAATTAAAAGAAAGAAAAAGAAAAACTCGAAACCACCCCCAAAGTTGTGGTGGGTTTGTTCTGATTTTTCTTGTGTTACCGACAATCCCAGTGTCTAGTTCCATGCAAGGGATGCACTGCCCAGACTGCCGCACAGACTTTGTTCTTACCCTTTCTCCTGATATTTGGTTTTCTAGGCAGGCAGGTGTGTCATTAAAAGCAATATATCCCACTCACTTTAGCCGCAAAGTTTTGCAGCAGCAGTTACAGGGAAAGACAGTTGCAACTTGGAACAATATCATAGCCACATACCCCGTCTCTTCTCCTTGCCCTGTACGAACTCTAACCCTGCTTTGGCTGTGGAGTTAACTAATATATTTGTTTATTTGAGATAGGGTCTCACTATGTTGTCCACGCTGGTCTCAACTCCTGGCCTCAAGCGAGCCTCCCATCTCAGTCTCCTGAGTAGCTGAGACTATAGATATGAGCCACTGAACCCATCTCAAGTTTCTCGATTTGAAGTGCTACCCGATAATAATATCTGAGCTAATTTCAGGTGCTACCTGAAGCTAAATATCTGAGTCACTTAAACTATTTTTTGGTACTTGACAGAAAATAAAGGAGATCATTTAAAGGGTGAGAGATTGCTTTCCCTGGGATGATCATGGAATTTGTGTCTTAGGAGGATGTGTTTGAACTGAGACTAAATAATGAGAAGGAGGCCACCTGGAGATAATTTGGGATAGAATTTGTGGGTAGGAACCACATGTAAAAAGGACAGAAAATTGGTAGAAAGAAGAGAAGGTCAGTGGAGGCGAGTGACGAGGAAATAAGGAACTTGTGGGTTAGAAAGCCCCTGCAGTTTATCCTTTGTTTTAATAACTTTATTGAGATATCTTTCACATACCATATAATTTACTCATGTAAAGTGCATAATTTAATGATTTTTCGATATATTTGCAGGTTTTTTTTTTTTTTTTTGTCGCCCTTGGTAGAGTGCTGTGGCGTCATAGCTCACAGCAGTCTCAAACTCTGGGGCATAAGCGATCCTCTTGCCTCAGCCTCCCAAGTAGCTGGGACGACTAGCACCCACTGCAATGCTTGGCTAGTTGTTAGAAACGGGGTCTCACACTTGCTCAGGTTGGTCTCGACTTCTCATATTTGCAGTGTTGAACAGCCAGCAGCGCACTCGAGTTTAGAACACCTTCATCACCCCAAAGGAAACTTCATATAAAGAAAATCACAACTTGGAACAATACCATAGCCATGTACCCCTTTCTTCACCTTGCCCCATACAAACTTCAACCCTGCCCCAGCCAGGGAATTATGTAATATATATTTTATGATTATTAGCAGTCAGTTTGGACTCTAACTCCCACTGTTACCCCTAGCCCTAAGCAATCAGTCTATTTTCTGTCTCTTTGAATTTTCCTATTCTGGACAGTTCATAGAAATACATTTTAAAAAGTGGTCTTTTGTGATTAGGTTTTTTTCGTCTAGCATAATATTTTTAAAGTTTATCCATGCTGTGGCATGTATCAGGACTTCATCCTTTTTAATGGAAGAATAATATTATATTGCAAGGATATACTACATTTTATTTATCTATCAGTTGACGAACATTTGAATTGTTTTCACTTTTTGGCTATTATATTGCTGTGAACATTCATGTACAACATCGTGTGAGTGGATGTTTTCATTTCTTTTGGAAATATACTTAGCAGTGACATTGCTAGGACATGTTAATTCTGTTTAACCTTTTGAGAAATGGCTGAACACTAACTATATATCTTTTTTATTTTGGCTATTCTGGGGGCTATCTCATTGTGATTTTGCTTTGCACTTCCCTAATGACTAATTACATTGAGTATTTTTCCATGAGCATTTTGGCCTTTATATACCTTCTTTGGAGAAATGTCTATTCATGTCTTTTGCCTATTTTTAAACTGGCTCATTTGTCTTATTATTGAATTGTAACTGTTCTTTATATATTCAGGATCCAAGATCCTTATCCGATATTAATACCTATATATGATATTCTGTGGGTTGTCTTTTCATTTCCTTGTTGGTCCCTTTTTTTTTTTTTGGCATAATATGTAAGAAACCATTTTCCTAATCCAAGGTCATAAAGATTTACTTCTATGTTTTCTTCTAAGAGTTTTATACTTTTAGCTCTTACTATAGGCCTGTGATCTATTTGAGGTGATTTTGTATGTAGTATGAAGTAGGTGTCCAACTTACTGCTTTTGTACCCAGATGTCTAATCGTCCCAGCACTATTTGTTGGAAAAAACTGTCACCTATGCTGGAATGCAGTGGCCTGATCATAGCTCACTGCAGTGTTGAACTCCTGGGCTTAAACAATCCTCCTGTTTGAGCCTCCAAGTAGCTGAGACTACAGATATATGCCACCATGCCTGGCTAATTTTCAAATATCTTGTAGAGACAGGGGTCTCACTATTTTGTCCAAACTGGTCTTGAACTCCTGGCATCAAGCTATCCTTCTGCTTCAGTCTACTATTTTTGATAGCTCACTTAGGCATGAACTTCCCCACATTTTCTCCCAAATAAAGTGAGTACCCTTAGCCAGAGCCATTGATCTCTGTGATTCTGGACAGAATCTCTGTGCCACAGTGCCAGAGCGAGGGGCAGGGACTGTGGTCCTCCTCTGAAGTGGCACACCTACCTTGCTTCACAAAAGAAGCCCCTACACCAATGTTTTTCAACTTTTTTTTTTTTTTTTTTTTAATCTCACGGCACACTTGAACCTATAGTTAAACTTCTATAGCACACTTAAATTATGTTCGTCAAAAAAAAAAAAAAAAAGGAATATACTTATTGTGCATGGAATTTTTTTTTGTTATTGAGACAGAGTCTCATATGTTGCCCTCAGTAGAGTGCTGTGGCATCACAGCTCACAGCAACCTCAAACTCTTGGGCTTAAACGATTCTTTTGCCTCAGCCTCCCCAGCAGCTAGGATTACAGGTACCTGCCACAATGCCCATCTATTTTTTTGGTTGTAGTTGTCATTGTTGTTTGGCTGGCCTGGGCTGGACTCGAACCCACTAGCTCTGGTGTATGTGGCTGGTGCCCTAGCCGCTGAGTTGTAGATGCTGAGCCTGAACTTCTTTTGAAAATAATTTAATTAATAATCTTCAAAAATTTTCATGGCATGCCTAAAGTCCTCTAACGGCATGCCAGTTGAAAATCACTGCTCTATTTTTTTTTTTTTTTTTTTTTTTTTTGCTTGCTTCTCCTGGCATGGAACCTAGGAGGGAGCTGGGGTGAAGACAGTTGGGACCCAATATTGTTAGCCTTCTGTGCCTTGATAGAGTTTCTATAATACAAGTGGGGACCAGGTTTTGGAAAGGAGCCCCCATCTAGTCCCCTGCCTGGAGAAGAGCTTCTGAATAGTAAATCGAAGGAGAATTGTGGGGAGGGGGCAGGCAAGAAGAGACAGGAAATCAGTTTGGAGGCGCTTGTAGAAGTTAAGGTAACATTTGAGGTTGGTTTGGATAAACACTATAGCAGTAGAGATGGTGAGAGGTGGTCTGATTCAGGGTATATTTTGGAATTTATAGGAGTTGCTGATGGGCAGAATGGGAAAGCTGTGAGAAAAGAGTCAAAGATGACCCTATTCCCCTAAGCCATTCCTTTAACCACACTTGGCCATTATGAGAGTGGTGAGGCAAGAAAATATAAGGCAGAAACTTTCTTTTTGAAAATTTCACTAAAAACTAGAGTTTATAAAGCAATCAGTTGGCAAGTCTTTGCCAAATACTTGTTGGTGGCAGTTGATTAGTTCATGTGCTAAGAGTATGAACACATGCAGCTCTTCAGAAAACCAGCATAATTTGTAGCTTCACATGCTACAGTAATATTAAAAATACAAGTCAGCTTATCTGTTTGCACCTCTGTATTAACCACCTCCCCCCACTTGTCACCCCACTTGACCTGGCACTTCTGAGCTGTTGGCTTTAAGATTCAACTTCCCTTATTTCTTTCTAACAGGAAACTTTTAAATGTTGCCTTTGTTTTATCTGGATTTTTTTTTTTTTTTTTTTTTTTTTTTGAGACAGAGTCTCTCTCTGTTGCCCTGGGTAGAGTGCTGTGGTGCATAGCTGACAGGAACCTGAAACTCCTGGGCTCAAGTGAGCCTCCAGCCTCAGCCTCCTGAGTAGCTGGGACTACAGGCGCCTGCCACAGTGCTTGGGTGGTTTTTCTGTTTTCAGTAGAGACAGTTTTGCCCTTGTGCTCTTGCTCAGGCTGCTCTCAGACTCCCGAGCTCTGGTGATTCACCCACCTTAGCCTACGAGAGGGCTAGGAGTACAGAGTGAGCCACCATGCCCGGCCTAATGTGCTTGCTTTCCCCTTAAATATTATATAAAGAATGAGCCTTTTACATATAATGCAGATGAAATCAAGGATTTCATTCACTGAACAAATATTTACTGAACACCTACTATGTGTCAGGAACTGTGCTAGGCATTGATTATACTATAGTCAATAAGACAATCCTTTCCCTCCCAGTGCTCTGTCAAAGAACGTGTAAATTGGACAGTTTATTATAGTAGGATAAAGGCTATGATAAGAAAAAAATAAGCATTGGCATCCAACAAAGTGTTTGGAGGGCAAGCCAAGAAGATTCCCAGAGATGTTTTAGTTTAGACCTGGAATCAATCAAGTTCTATTTTGGCAGAACTACAAATAGAATCTGGTGGAAAGAAGAGTCTAAGAGGGAGTGGTAAGAGAAGGACACCAGCACCAGATCACGAAATGCTTCTAAACTGCATGAAGAAATCGGACTTTCTGAATTGTTAATACAGTGCAGATACTGGATCCAAGTGGGCAGGCTGGAGGCAACAAGCCGGTCAGTGCTCAGGGAAGAGATAATGGGGGCATGAACAAATCAGTGAAGAGGAGGTTGGGGGAAAAGAGATGTGGATGAACGTAAGGAATTCCAACCAGGTAGACTCGACAGTTGTTGGTGACAGGTTGGTGGAAGAAGTCAAGAGCAAAGTCCAGGTTTTTGATTTGGTGACAGGTTGAAAGGGGGAGAAAGAGACCCCAAATGGGTAAGGAATTTGGTATGGTCTTGGGTGGAGGAGGGGAAAATCATGAATGCAGCTTTGGGGCACTGAATCTAAGGGTCTTTTAAAGGGTCAAATCAGTGATTGTATGTACAGGTATGGAGCTCAGAGAAGTCTGAGTGGGAGATACACATTTGCAGGCCATCTACGTACAAATAGTGTTTCACATCATGGCCCTGGATAAGATAGTCTAGAGAGATCATATGGTGAAAAAAGAAGGGGGTCTGTGCCTAAGGCATGAGGAACTCCAACATTTAATATTAGGTCATTTCAAAAGTTTTGTCCGTTTTTCTGAGTCTACTTTAAACTGTAATATCTCAGTGAATATTTATTCAATTTAATCAAAATAAGTGCCATTTGAATCAGTGCACTTTTGCCAACATAACACAAGTCGATTAATTCCATCGGCATAAAAATTGGGTGCTTGGGATTCGATAAAGTCAACGAAGGCCATTTTTGCTAGGTCCTGATTGGCAAAGGTTCTACCGGTGATAAAGTTATCGACGTGCTTGAAAAGATGGTAGTCGGTTGGCGAGAGGTCTGGGGAGTATGGTGGGTGGGGCAGAACTTCGACGCTCAATTCCTTTAATTTTCGACGGTGATTTGTGAGACATGCAGCCGGGCGTTGTTGTGAAGCAGGATCGGACCTCTTCTGTTGACCAGTGCTGGCTGCTGCTGACGCAATTTTTGGTACTTTTCATCGATTTCCTCACAATAGGACTCTGCTGTGATGGTTTGGCCTGGTTGCAGAAAGTTATAGTGAATCACAGCAGCCGCTGACCACCATGCAGTAACCATGATCTTTTTTTGGTGGGGTTTCACCTTTGGGAAGTGCCTGGGTGGCTCATCAGTGTCCAACCACGGTCCTGAACGTTTTCTATTGTTGTAGAGAATCCACTTTTCATCACACGTGACAATCTGATCCAAAAAAGAATCGTTTTGGTTGTGCAAAAGCAATGAAGAACAAACCTCGAAATGTGACAATTTCTCCCTATCGTTTAAATCGTGGGGCACCCACTTTTCGAGCTTTTTGACCTTTCCAATATGTTTTAAACCATCAAAAACCGCATGGGAGCTGACACTCAGTTCTTCCGCCATCCCACGTACCGTTTGTGATGGGTCAGTCTCCACCAGGGTCCTCAAATCCTCGTCCTGGATTACTCTAGATCCGCCACTTCGGGACTCATCTTCGAGGCTAAAATTTCCAGAACGAAATTTTGCAAACCAACGTCGAGCAGTGCGTTCATTAACACTATCATTGCCAAATGCCTGGTTAATTTTTCGGGCTGTTTCGGCAGCGCTTTGGTTCAATTTGAATTCGTAGAGAAAAATTGGCCGAAAATCGCTTAATGACATCATATAGTAATAGGCTGAAAAGAAAAAAA
>CAUYPK010046173.1:0-62882 GCA_963574355.1 Loris lydekkerianus
GCGGTTTCCTGGTACACATAGTCATGAGCATACTTGTTTTGCAACTATTGCTTATCATCTGCTTCAGGGTTCAGTTGAATCTGTAACTAAAATCTTTATAACCTTTTTTAGAGTCAGCTTAAAAATTTTTATTCTTACAGACCTACCCTTTGACTCAGCAGTCTCCCTACTGTGTGTCTCCCTGAAGGAAAAGAAGTCATTTCATACAAAAAACGCCTGCACTTGAACGTTTACTGCAGCACATTCACAATTACAAAGATATGGATTCACCCTAATGTGAATCCTGATAAGTGGATTATCTTAACCCTGATAAGTGGATTAACCAAATGTGGTATGTGTATGCCATCCATTCAGGAGTGAATTAAGAAAATTAGGTGTATATGTATACCATGAGTACTACTCAGCATGAAATGGAATGTTAGGTATTTTGGAGAACTTGGATGAGATTGGAGATGTTATTCTAAATGAAGAATCTCAGGAATGGAAAAACAAAGACCACATGTGTTGTCTAATAATGGGGAGCTAATTTATGGACATTTATGGGCACAAAGAGATGTGAAGGTCTTAGGAAATCAAGAAGGGTGGAGGAGGGGAGGGGTTGAAACCTACCCCCCCTCTCCTGGTACAACATATTCTATTGAGAGATGGGCACATTAAAAGGCCAGATGTAAGTAAGCCTCATAAAAGGCATCCACAGAACAGAAACATTTGTACCCCTTTAATATTTTGAAATAAAAACATTTTTAAAAAGTAATTTGATCAAACAAGTACAAAATTGAAGAAAAAGAAGCTTTTTGGCAGAATTTGAAAAAAGTAATCTGCCATATCGTGAGAGAGCCACACGTCAAGGAACTAGTGTCTGTGTGCTGAGACTGGTCCCTGGTTGATGGCGAGGAAGAAAACAAAGACCACAGTCCTACAGTTACAAGGAAATGAATTCTGTCAGCAACCTAGGGAACTCCAAAGTGGATAAGTCCCTAGTCTAGCTTTCAGATGAAAATATAGTGTGGCCGAACGCCTGACTGTAGCCTTATAAGACCTTGAATAGAAGATCTGAGCAAACTAGCGTGTCTTCCTGACTTTTTAAATGGTGAGCAAATAGCATGTATTGACTTAGGCTGCTAAATTTATGGTAACTTGTTATTCAGCAATAGAAAACAGATAGCCATTTGAACAGTTTTGAGAGCAGGGTGGAGTGATGGTGGTGGTATAACTTCGGTCAAACTAAATGGGATGCAGTTCTCACAGTCGGAAAAATTGACTTAGAAAGAACTAGTCTCTCTCTAAGTAAAAAATCTCATTATAATTTATACTGGAGCAGATATAACATCTTCTGTTACAGCTTTAAATGCCAGACATCATCGTACCTGGAAAGAATGGAAAAACTGAAAAGATTGGTATATTTCTGCTATCCTACAACCAGCTTGCAATCCATTAATCTTCCGCACTCTAGAATCTACTAGTTGCATCAGGAAGAAATGACTTATCACTGCACCCCAGAATTTCCCAGCTGGGGGACAGAGCAAGATGACCATGTAGCTAAAAATATAGGGAGAGGAAGGAGGAGTGGAAGGGAGATAGTAGAAGGAGATGGAGAAAGAAGAAATATATGACCAACAGAATAGTCGCTGCAAAAACAAAAACTAAGGGTTTGTGCCTATTAATTTTCCCCAGCATCTCCTTGATAATCACTTAATTCTGGCTAAATGTAACTATTTCCCATTTCTCAAACTCATCCCTTAAACTCCCGCATCCTTTTTCACGATGTTTCTTCTACTGTAATGAACTCCCATGTGTATACTCTCCTGGGCATCTTTCTTATTCATTCTACAATGATCTGAATTGCAGTTGCCTCTATATGTCTTTGCTTAAAGATTCAAAATCAATCCCTAGGATAATTATATCTTACTCATCATGCAAATTAAATTCTTTTGGAATTAAGTGAAAGTGTCTCTTTAGCTTAGTACATGATATTTTTTACAACTCCTCCTTTACAAACTCCAAGCTTATCTGAAATGAAATCCATGCATATTCTGTTTATAGGCTTTAAATTTTAATGTAAACATAGTCATTATAACGCAAAGTTTTCAATATTATTTCACATTAATGCTTGTATTCTTAAAGGGATTAAATTTGAAATATGGAGAAATATAAGATTATAAATATGGCTTTAATTAAGTAAAATGCTACCATTATGACTTTCAAAAATGGCGAATCTATACACCATGCTGTGGGAATGGTATGCCGATTACCTCCACTCTTGATGGCCGACTCACTAGACTGTTGGCTCAGGATATTCTAAAACTGACCATGATCCTGGGACACTGGAATTTAATTTCTACATAATTTGAGAATTCCAATTAAAACATTGAGTTTGAAAAGTTTGACAGATAGATGACAGCCCATACATCTCATCCCGTACCCTAATGAATGTTTTCATACTTGTATAAATTTCTGCTTTGTTCTCTAGACTGTAAAATCTTTGGGGCATCAGATATCATCGTATTGACCTTGGTGTACTTGTCTTCCCAGATGTGCCCAGTGATTGGCACTTAGTTTTTACTCAGCACGTATTTGGTACATAAAATAGTTAAAAGCTATGAAAGCAACATGACTATCTGAGGAAAAAAAAAATGTTTCTACTTGACGGCAGCATATGGGGCTTGCTATGAAGTTAATAACAAAAGCGAATTAATCTACTGAGAAACTGGAGGGAAAAATATATAATTACATCTTTGAAAAGCAGAAACATACTGATATTTTCAAATCAAACGTTAGGGACTTGTTTGACTATCATACATTTAAATTTGCTATGATGTTTGCTCCATAGAAGGCAGGAGCTTTGTAGAGAGTATTTAGCCACCTGTTATCAGCCTCTATTCCTAGTAATATTAGGTCCTTGATAAATATTAATTAAATGGATTAATTGATCAGTGTATTATATCCATTTGCAAACAAGTATTACAAATATAAATTAGAAGGAAATTTCCTAAAAATATGTTCCTTATTCAGACATAAATTTCTGGATGTCCACTAAAGCAACAAAATCCAGTAGTAAATGTAAAAAGCACCTACATAACATTTGCGTTTATATTAAGAAAAGCTCATTCTTCACTCTTGAATTCTGGACTTACTGAATCTATGTTTCACTTGCTCCTCCCATAACCCATGTAATCCTAACTTTGTCATCTCTCATTCAAAATGAACTAAGCCACTGTCGTCTACATCCTGTTTGACACACTGCAATTTTTCCAGCCATCAAGTTCTACAAACTTCTGATAATTTTTAAACTTCGTTCTGTTCCATCCTATCCTATTAATTGTCTGAGACTTTAAGGACATCTGTTAAACACTTGTATTTTGATAACAACTCAATTAGAGGTGGCAGAACTCAGTATGCAGATGGGGAGTTGGTGAGTCACTTCCACACGGAAGATTTAAGTAAACCATTCTATTCAGGCCCAGATCCATTTGCAACTTCCCCATGAGCTTCTTTTATAGCATTCACTCTTACATTTGCCTTTTTCCTTGATATCCAACAAAATACTTAATCCCCTGTATTTTCATTTTATAAATCTTATGTGGTAGTTGAGTTGTCTTCCTTGCACTGACCATGTTTCCTCAGGGGTGAAGTCAGCTCAGTGATGTCGCAAACCAAAGCTCTCTGTCCACTCTGGGGATGAGACCCTGCAGCAGTCCCTACCTAGTACATTCTTTCTTGACACTTCTTTTCAGGGCAATTGCCATCCTCATTGTGAATCAGCTTTGTGAACATAGAGAAATCCCTAGTAGGCATCTATGAGCTTGCACTGTAAGTTTTCTCTGTGCATTAAGCAGTGTTTTAACTACAAGCTGACACGAGTTGTCATTAACCCCCATGAACTCACAGTCTGGGTGAGAAGACATTCAGGGAAACAGCAGTTTTAGAAGGATCTGATCCTACAAGTAGATCTGTCTTTGTCTAGTAAGTTCAATGTTTGATCTTCCTTCAGGGACAGTCTCCATGTCTTCCTTCTTCTGCTTGTTCATTCTTGCTTATTGTACAGGTCATGCTTTTTTGTTGAAACATAAAATTTTTGATATTGCAAAGTGGCAACACTAAAAATCAGGTCATCTCTCCTCCTCATGGCTTACTGATGCTTATTGCTGTAGGGGTTGTTTATTTTGTCACTGTTTTGAACTCATTTTAGTAAAGTCTGTATTCTTCATCATGTGTGGCCACTAAGGTCTCTCTTCTGTTATTTTAGTGGTGAACTAACCATCACATTTTCTTAAAAACCTGTAAACAGACTTCTAATATTTGCTGATCAAGGCTCAGCCAAACAGTTTACAACTCTGTCTTAGCCTTTACTGCCGACTTGTGCAGAGCCTGAGGGTAGGGGACAGGGAAAAGATGAGGGCCCTTGTGCTATTACCTGAGGACGTACACTGCTCTGAGAATTCATGGCCTTCCAGCTTCCAAGGAATGTCTTGGAGCTTTTCAAACATATGTTCCACAAACCATCTCATTCATCAGCCTTTCCCCCCAAAATTTTGTTAGTCAGCCATTTGCTGCAAGTGTTATCCCTTGTCCCAGATAGCAAAGGGCTAATACACTCTCTGCAAATGTTTTGTTTTGTTTGTTTGTTTGTCCCATTTAGCTGCATAAACTTTGACAAAGTTTCTAGTTAGCTGAGATAAAGCCAAGGCCTTTGAGCTGGTCCTCCAAAGAACCACCAGGTAAGTTAAAACAAACAATCAATATTCATTGCAAGTAAGAAGTTCTACTTCTTCTAGTACTGGTATCAGCACAGAGATTTGTTGGTGTTATCTTCAAAGACATTGCATGCTGGGCAGTGGATACTAGGAACCGGGTAAATTAAAATGCCACAAAGCTCTCTGTTATTACTGCAATTCAGATGATTTTTCTTTCTTAAGCATTGCCCACCATATCACAAGCTTCTGCTTAGTTTCGGGAGTTTCAAGAAACTTGATTCTGCCAGTTTTTATGACTTGTTTTATAGCCTTTATGGGAAGATAAACTCCCAGATTTCTTTCATCTTCTATTTTCACTGACAACACTACAATGATTTAAGGCAGTGTTACAACTGAGCAAAGTTTGAAAGAACGAACAGTTAGTAGGTAGAAAAGGTAAGAGAACAAGCCAGGTAGAGAAAATATTGTGTAACAAGGCCTAGAAATGCAAGGACTGTAGCACATACTGGAAAATGCCCTTAGTTTTAGTAAGAATGGAAAATATTGTGCAATTAAGAGTAAAAAGACATGTCTTTCATAGGAACAGAAGGGGTGCTCACAGACCTTTATACCATGATACGATATTTCACTTTAATTTGGGTAATGGGGACTGAACAATTTAAAGCAGATTTGTTAACTCACTTCTGTAAACATCATGAAGTTTGGGTGATTTGATAATGAAATAGGCACAAAATCTGTGAAAGACACACAAAAATAAAAAGCATTGAAGACGATGGGTTAAATTAAGCACATGATTGATGAAATGTAGAGAAGAGAGTACAGAGAGGTAATTAGAGGAAAATTTATAAGTGTTGGTCTCTAATTGTTTCAAGGTGTATTAAGAAGAAAGGAATGGTCATAAGGAGGAAAAATGAGGAAAATATTCAGCCTGATCCTGACATTTTGACTTATAAAAACTGAGAGGTCTCTGATGTCATTCACTGAGTTAAAGGATGCTGAATATGAAGTGAATCTCAAGATAAAATAAATCAAATGGATTCAGATTTTGATACTAGGTGATTTAGTTGACCACGAAACATATGGGGGCGATATTTAACAGATGTTCAAGTTGGTGGTCAAGAGGGAATTGGAGCTGCTAATGTTCATATACATTATAAAAGAAACCGAGAGTATACCTGTAGTCATTAAGAATTAAAAAACAAATAACAGTGAGAAAGGATGATTAAGGCTACCATATAGTTAAATGGACAACTTACTTCATAGACAATTTACATCATACAATTAGAGTTGATATAAAAGTTTCACATTAACATACAATGACTCTATCACTCTTTCTTAGATGTCATCCTGAACTTTAGGATTATTAATAGTGCAGGTTTCATATATACATATCAATCCAGAAAATATTCTAATGAAATAATTAGTCTGGATGGAAAGCTTTGTTTTACTAGCATAGAATTCATTTATACCATACTATAGAGCAACAGCTTACCTAGAGGAAAACTATTATTTTTTTCTAGATTGTCATTATTAATTTTATTTTTAATATTATCAGATGCAAGAACATTAAACTTTTCTGAGAAAGCAAGCAAAGAAAGTATGTGAATAACATCAGGTTAAAAAAAACCACACAAATTACTCTTGAGGAATGTGAAGTATAGTTAAACCACCTAAGATTAGCCTTTTGTCCAGATCTAATCTATCTTAACATTAGAGACATCAAAATAAAAATAAAAGATCTAAAGACACAATAGTACATGTTTTGAGAAGTAATTATTTCTTCCTATTTAAATGTTAATAAATTAGAGGGTAAAGACTATGTGTGTGTTGAGATATATATGTATATATACACACGTGTATATAATGCATGTGTATATATATGTACGTATGTGTGTGTGTATATACACATTTAGCTTGTGTTTGAGCTGCTGATTACACACACACATCACACACACACACACATATATCAGCAGCAGCACTAATACAAGATAAATTCTAGTTCCCTGGATTCTGAGATCCTGAATCCCTAAGGTTGGAGCAACGTGTTTTTTTCTCTCAGCTTTCTATTCTTTTTTATTTGACAGAAACTAATAGATTTTTTTATTTGTTTGTTCATGCTATGGTGGTTCACAGATTCAAAAAAGTTTATAGAATGCCTGCATGCCTGTACAAATGACTGAAAATAGTGACATCATTTCTCTTCTATCAGAGCACTAGAAAAAACGCAAAATCAAAATGACTCAATTTTCTTTCTTCCCAATATTTTTCTGAACATACATTAAGAGAAGCCCAATGCTTAAAGTTACCCAGATTTCAAAATTTTACAGGCATTTCAGTGGCTCACAAAAGAGTGTTTTGTTTATCACAAGGTCAGAATAAAAGCAGCACATTATTTTCTCTGTATTTTCAAAGTCTGGGCATTTTAAAACTCTAGCATGTTTTATGACTAGGAAGTTGAATTCTGTTAAATATGTCTTTACAAAATGAAATAACTGTGTTGACTTTAAATTTGGATGACTGATAGTGTTTTAAACATTTAAAAATGTCTTTACTGCATCACATATTTAGCTGTGCTAAACTTTAAAGATATTAATTTAACTGAAAATCATTTTTTTAACTAAACTTGATGTTACAGTGTAATGGTTAGTAGTTTAGGGTCTCTGATTAAACTAAGTTGCTACAGATCTCAGATACATCCCTTTACTGGCCAAGTGATCCCTGTAATAGCTGTGTGGCCCTGGACAATCTAAGCATCTGTGACTTACTATCTTTGTGTGAAGATAAGAGTTGTTTGACCATAGGGTGTTGCTAATTAAAAGAGTTTTGTACAAATTGTTTACAACAACTTCTGGTACATTTTAATAACTCAATATATTGAGGTTTTATCATCTATTTAAATTAGTCAATAATATATTGTCATTAGCATGCTTATTTTAGTTATCTATTTTTTTTCCCCCACTCAGCAAGTATAATATGGGAGAAAATAATCCGGAGTCATTAAAGATTACAGACAAATTGATTAATATATTACAAAAATGAATTTCTTTTGAACACTCTCTTAGCCTACACTGAAAATCAACTTCTTCCAGCAGAAATTAGCTAAAGGAAAAGCTGGAATTTTACCCAAAATCTCAGAAGAAATGGACATTCTTTTTCCTCTTAGGAGGGTATCCTCATATTCAACCATATGTATGTATTTATTTGTATTAAGTTTCTTTAACCTTCACATATTTTATGTTAAAACACATCTCTATCTCCTTTTGATGTTACTAAATCCCCTTTGGGTGAACACAGTCTTTTCCTTGGCCATGGAAACATAGTAATAAGGAGGTTATTTATAAAAATGTAAATTATATTATAATCATTATACTTAGAATATATAGTGATTTCGAAAGGGGACAGAAGTAGTAAACTGAGATGTAAATATTAATTTAAGAAAAAATCAGCTTTTAAAAATAATGTATTTTATTTTTTAAAAATTTATTTCAGATTAATATGAGGGTACAAATAATTAGGTTATGCTGTTTGCATTTGTCATATAAAGTTCAAGTTGTAGTTGAGCCCTCCACCCAGGAGGTGTACCGTACACCCTTACATTTGGCTCATTAGCTGAGAGTTCACCAATGATGCTCCATCCTCCTCTCCCCTCTTACTCTTCTCCCCCACACACACACATTTTATCTTCTTGAGGAATTTTTTATAAAGGAATTTACAGTTTGTTAAGAACCTTCCACAATAATCATTTAGAAAAAAAAGAGCAGATAAATCCTGAATATCTTCATATACACATAGGTGGATAGATTTTATTATTGTTTGATAGTTAATTGTTATAGCTGTGCTGGCCATCATTGTTCTTTTTAAGTGATGTGTCTCTTAATGAATAAAATATTTGACAGTGAATGGTTTTCAGTGTCCAATGTAAACTCTGCACCATTTTCAGAATAAAATCTTTCAACATCCTAAAATTAATTTATAATTTTGAGAATGCCAACCCCTCTTCAGAAATCAAACAATAATTTTTCATTAAAGGTACAGGTAAATTTCATCAATTACTATCGAATCTTACCAGATACAAACTTTGACAAAAGTTAAATCTTCAAAGAAAACACATAAACCCATACAAGATCTAGTTAATTTATAAAAGCTTATGTGAATTTGGGTGTCACATCCCTATTGCCCTTTCTTCTCTGTCTACCACCTAAGGGATCATTATTATTACGTTGCACCTTTTTGCATTTTTTATGTATACCTAAAATACTATTGTTTGCTGTTAGTTATTTTTGTTGCAACCTTTTAAAATAATCAACTATGTGCATTATCTTATTTTTGCTCATTTTACTCATTTTCATATTTCTAGTCATTTCCTTAATGTGACATATATAGCCTTTATGTAGTATATTGTTTGTTTTATTATTTTTTATTTATTTTTTAAATACGTGTGCCTTTGTTTTTATAATTAGTCACTGTTTGTAAGGAATACCATAGATTAGGTTGATATGAGCACGTCCAAATACGACCAGATATGCATTTAAATAAGAGAATCTTATTTAAAACTCAACTTCTTACCAGGTTTATTTACCCCAAATTTTGATCAAAGAAAGCATATATACAAATCTTTGTTGGATATTTTCTCATAGGTTAGGAAGGTTCAGTGATTTCTAATCTAGCTTTAGATATGATATGTTTTACAAATACATTTTGGAAATATCACAAGACTAATTTTATAAAATTTTTACCCAAATTTGCACTTCTTTGTTACTGTATTAGGTAAAAATACCCATAATTATAGACAACTAAATTTCTATTGGTGGATTTAGTTACTATTTTTACGGGAAGAAAAAACTATACATTCAAATATTAAAATAATGTTTTTGCTAAATCAAAGCATAACTTAATAATGTTCAAAATGTAGAATTTAATACATATTACTTGAAGGACTTTAAACCTTTGTAATTTTAATTTATATGTTATACTTTTGCACAAGATAATAAGACTTGGAATGTTGGCTAAGGCTCATGGTTCATTTAACAAAGCAGGCTTCTGCCAACACAAGTCCAATGGTAGATGTTTTTTTAATGCCATGTTTTTCAAAATTTAGGGAGCATAGGTAAATTCTGGAAGATTGTTTTTAAAAAGTGAATATTAAGGCCAGGTGCTGTGGCTCACATCTGTAATCCCACCAGTCTGGGAGCCCAAGGTGGTTGGATTGCCAGAGCATAGTAGTTTGAGACCAGCCTGAGAAAGAGTGAGACTCCCATGTCTAAAAGTAGCCAGGCATTGTATCAGGTGCCTGGAGTTCCAGCTACTGGGGAGGCTGAGTCAAGAGGATTGCTTGAGTCCAACAGTTTGAGGCTATTGTGAGCTATGACACTACAGCACTCTAACACAGGCAACTGATTGAGACTCTGTCTCAAAACAACAACAACAACAAACACACAAAAAATAAGCGAATATTCATGGACCTTATTCTCAGAGATCATTTTTTAGAGGATGTAGATAGGGCTGGAGATTGGACTTTTTTTAAAGCAGTTTAAATTATTCAATGCATTTTGTCCACCCATCCTACTTTGAAAACCATTATAACTAGTCCCTTACCTGTACTTGCTGTAATTTTCTATCTTTGACAAGGAATTAAATACATAGTTTAATATTGCAAACTGTGTTCCTGGTAAGAAAACAACATAATTTTATGAGTGATCAGAATGAAGTTTATATTATATTTCTTCTTCTTTGTGAATTAAAATTTGTTTTATAAGCAAAATATTAGATAAGTTAGTTTTTAAGGAATGATCATAATACCTTACATTTCTCTTTCTTGGTTATCAAATTATGCTTAGAATTCCTCATTTGTGGCTTATTTTTAAGTTCATTATTTGTATTTCTTCACATGTCCATTTTTATATGAATCATTTACCTTGATTCATTTTCCTTAATCAAAAAATAATTTCCTAGTACCTACTACATACCCGTGTACAGTTCTTAAGTTACTAAGATTATAATAATAAAGCTCTCTCTCCAAGTACCGAATAAACTACCTAATGGAGTCTATCTAATGGGAAGAAAAGACAGATGTTAAACCTATAAATCACTACATATTGGGTAGTAATATCTGTTTTACAGAATAGAACAAAGTGGGTTGAATCACAAGTGATACAAAGGAAAATGATGTCAGTGACATACTGTGGCTTTATAAATTATTTTAAAAATAGGCTAAATGTGAAGAAGGAAGCTACTTGATTGTTTTAACCAGAAATGTGCTAATGATACCTAATCTTCATGGATGTTGGATGGAGAATAGAATGTTAGGGGCATGGAAAGGAACAAGAATACTGGCCTGAAAGTTATTGCAATCACCTAGGTGAGAGGTGACAGTGTCTCTGACCAGTGTAGGTTTGGAGGTGGTTACAGAAAATGCTTTGATTCTTTTGGGTTGGATTTGAAATGAAATTATTTTAAGAGTATATTTGACAGGACTTGATGGTTGATTGGATGGGAAATATGAAGGAAATGTGTCAAGAAGGAGTAAAAGTTCAGTTTAAGAAACTGAAATAATACTTTTCTATTAACTGAGAATGTAAGATAGCAAGAGAAGTATATTGAGGATAGGGATTTTATTTTGTATCTGTTGAGCTACTTGTTAGATATCCAAGTGGACATACCTGTGAGAATTGCATTATGGCTATTATTGAATGTTATTATTGCATAATTGCATCATGGCTTGATGATACACAAGTATCATACACAAACTTGATTATCTAAATGTGCAGTATATGTTAATAATGATGATTTATAAAATCATCATTTTATGGTTTTATACTACTTGCCTTGAGCTTTGATTCTGAGGTAATCACCTTTTAACATTCCTCACCCAAGTAAATCTGTATTAACCGCTGTCTTTTGTATTGGTTCTAAGTAATCTCTATCCTAATAAAACCCCCGAATGCCCACCTCATTCTTTTACACTTTTCCCATAGTACTGTGTGTGTGGGTACATATACAAACACACACACTTCTCATATGCATCAAATTATTTTTAGTAATATTTTCTTTTTGTTTTTATGGTATGAAATATTATTTAATATAAGCTATTTTATTTTACTAAAGCTCAATTAATTTATATATATGTGTATATATAAATTAATTGAGCTTTAGTAAAGCTATCTATCTATATATATATATAAAGAGAGAGAGAGGTCTTCAAATTATGTTTGCATTTATAGATAATTATTGTTGAGATAGAAAGGTAAAGTACATATAAACCTGGGTTAGGGAAATGTTCTCTATGGAACAAATTTATGTTGTCCATACCCACCTTTATAAATGTGAAACACAGATTTGCCTCATGTTTAAAGATCAGATGTAATACATTTCACTTTAACTACAAAACAGTAGATATTTTTGTATAAGTTAGCACAATATGGCTATAGAATTGTTTTGCTTGTAAGCAGATCCAAGTCTTTTTTGACTAAGCAATCATACTTAAAATTTATTTAAAATCTACTGCACACTAAACATTTTGCTAAAGGCATTATGTGAATTACATCATTAAAATCTCTCAAAAAGTCCTGCAGGCTTTATTCTATTGTCATTCATTTTCTAGATTATAAGTAAATGAGGCACTGAGGAATTAAGAAATTGGAACATGGTAGCACAGTCAATAGGCATGGCGTGAACATGTTATCAGTTCTATTTGATTCCAACAACTATTTTTGTAAGCAAAAACTATAAAGAAGTTAAATCAATGAAAAATACTTTTATATGTACAGTTTTGATATATTGGCTTTATGTGAGAAAACCCAATTGACTGGTCTTCTGATGGTTAGTACTGGGCAACAGTGGCTTTAGGGCCTCAGAGTATCAGTTGCAAAGTGGAACAAATGTTGACATACTTGGATTGCCAGGATAATGATTTGAGACTCAACACAGTCTATCACTTTTTTTACCATTAGAACTTGGCTAGCAGTTTCTTAGGATTGATCTATAGAAAGTATCATGTTTATAAGATGCATTAGGTTTAAAATCTCATTCCTCATTCCATGTTTTCACTCTGTTGTGGAGCATCCCCAGCTCTCCGGCCTCAGATCTATGTATATGTTGGTGCCTCTTTTAGGATACCGTTCCTTGGAATCTGTAATTGTTACATCATATGTACACAGCCTTCTAAAATCAGCTGAACTGCAGTTTCTGCAGAGGAACTCCCTGACTACCCAATCAGGAAACTTCCCCTTGCCCATCACATACTCAGGAATTGTTTCTATTCTATATGTGATTATGGCTTTGTGCTCTTTTTCTTCACAGTACTCCACATGTAACATATAAATATATTTATTGCACCTATTAATTGTATGTATTCCACTATACAGCATAAGTTTCTTTTTTCAATGTCTAAACATCATGCATGATCAATAATTACTTGTTAAATTAATGAATCAATCGTGCCATTATTCTCTTGCTATCTCTGAGGGCACTCAGTAAATAAGATTTTGCCACATTTTTCAGGGCCTGGTGTTAAAAGCTACTTAATTTGATTGACAGACGTGGGTCAGAAAGTGAGAAATTAAACAGGCTTTCTATAAATTAAGTTAGCTCCATAACCATTTGCTGCAAACAGATTTAGAGTTTATACTGAAATTAGCCCAAATTGCTGGTTAAAAATGTTGCCTAAAAGCCTCATCATCACTTCACACTTAACAATAATTAAAACAAGACCTTCCATATGGAACCTAATAGGTTCCTCCACTCAATAAACATGTTTTTGCCACTCATTTGCTGGGCCTGACATCTTGGCAGCTAAGCTTCATTTTCTGAATATTCTTTATCCCTTTAGCTATGAATCTATGTGGTCATGAAATCTTTACCCATTCATTTATCTGTAAATCTCTTATTGAGTAGAAAATACGCACAATATACTAGAATTTATACAAAATTCTAATATTATTATTGATAATAGACAAGTTTCACAAACTTTGAGGCTCAGTTTTCTTATCTGGATAAAGGATATCATAATGATCATGTCAAAATTACCCCTACTGGCAAAATTATGCCTTCTGGAAATTTGCAGTTTGAAAGACTTCGGTTAGAATCCTTCCTCTTCTACTTAAAAACTGCCTGTCTCTGAGCAGTGTTCCAACTCATAAGCATAAAATAGAAATAGCATCTACTTAACAGGTTTATGGTACATATTTAGCTGAAAGTGGCATTTCTGGGCAGGAGGTACACACTAGAACAATAGCAACTATGAAAGACCTGGGTGTCCATAAAGGAAAGTTGGGGATACAAATGTATATATAATCTAAAGATTATAGGTATAATAATATGAAATACTGTCACACAGTGGTTACAAAAGAAGCCAAATCTTTTGAGGAAGGAATTCTTAACAGAGAAGATAATTAAAGTTAATTTAGAAGGCCAGATGTTGTGGCTCATGTCTGTAACCCTAGCACTCTCAGAGGTCGAGGCAGGTATATCACTTGAGTTTATGAGTTTGAGATCAGCCAAAGCAAGAGGGAGACCCCATCTCTAAAAATAGCCATGCGTTGTGGTAGGCACCTGTAGTCTCAGATACTGGGGAGGCTGTGCCAAGAGTATGTCTTGAGTCTGGGAGTTTGAGATTGCTGTGAGGTATGGTGCCACAGAATTCTGTGGAGGGCAACAAAGTGAGACTGTGTCTCAAAATAAACATAAAAAAATAAGTAATAAAGTGAATTTAGAAATATCAGTAGGTTTTCACTGATAGAGAAGATGGAAATGTATCCCATGAAGTGTAGAGGAGAATGGGAAGCAGTGAGGAATGATATGATTATCTTAAACTGAACAGGAGTGGCTGAGTCTTGGAAGAAAGTGTAGGGGAGGAAAGAATGTATAGATATATGTAGGGAGCAATCTTGAAGAACCTTATGGAATGTGATGTCACTTTTACTAAAATGAAAAACACTTGGAGGACTTGAAAAAGGGAATCAATCATCCAATCTCTGAGACAACTATGAAGCAGCCAAGTTGCTCCTAAGAGTAACACAGTGGCAATGTCTAGTATAATTCATCACACTTGTATAGATTCAGCTGATAGAAAGACATGAGTCCAGTTAGAAAGTATGTTACTCACAGTACAACAGATAAGACTGCATTCCTTGTTTACATCCCTTAATTTAACCTATCAAGCTCCATATGGGTGACAGAAAGGTGGCCTGACTAGATGTCACACAATGGTCTATGTCACAGATGAGGGATACTGACCTTAAACACTCTCAATTTTACAAAATAATTGCTGGAAAATCTTTCCATATTGTTATGCAGAGGGAGATATTATTTTTCATTATCTTTATTATGTTGGAATATAAGCAAATTTTTTTCTGGTGAGAGATTTTAATCTTTGTGATCTTGGAATATAATGAGGAAGGAAACGTTATCTAAATCTCTAAATTTTCTAAAGGGGAGAAAATACATCATGAATATTTGGGAATAAAGAAATGTAAGATATTTATTGGGATTTTTTTTATTCCAACAAAGAGAACTCCTAAGCAAGGATTTTAATGAAAGCAAAGAAGCTAGCATTGGAAGATCTGGAAATAAGTGTTCCAGGAAGTAGGTACAACAAATTTAAAGTCTGGAGTCACAAAAAGCAACATATTTGAGGGAAAATGATACGTCACATGTGACAGAGATGAGTAAATAAAGCATATAATGATGGGAAGTGTTAACTCAGAGAGGCAGAGAGGGGTCAAATTATGTAGAATGTTGATTATAAGGTTTCTATTCCATACTCACATTGGGCATGTTGGGAAGCTACTCAAGAGTTTGAAAAATGGGATGACAAAATGGTAGATTTCAATAAATTTCTCTGGATAACACATCATTGTAAAATTAGAAGTAGGACTAGGTAAGGAATATGACAGAATTAGAAACCTGAAATGATTATGGCACATAATACTTTGGGTATATTTGGTACATATTTTGAAATCAGAGATGACAAATTTTTTTGGAAGGTGGAGCATAATATGAAGGTCTAGAACAAAACCTATTATTTTGTAGAGAACACGACTGACCCAAGTTTTTGGGTCAATTGATTTGCCATTACTACCCTGCACAAAATTGAATCAGGGAGTGGAATCAAAAGTACTGTTTGTACAGAATGTCCATGTTTATTATCCAAATCAAGACCTCTTTGAAGATCAATAAAAAAATACTTAGTAATTCCACAAAGACAATAAGTGTAAATAAAGACTGTTCTGAGTATTTTTAGATACTTGTGATGCTAATTTAATATTCAGTTGTGTAATTCAGGTTGGGAGCTGGATAACAGAGTCCAGTATTCTGTGGGGAGGTTGATGTAGATATGATTGGGAAGCCATCAGTGAATAGATGTTGCCTAAAACCATGATAATAAATAATATTACTAAGATTATTAATATATATGGAAAAGAAATCTGAGAAGGAGCTCTGGCTAAATCCAACTCTAAGAGTTTGAAAAGAGAAGGTAGTAGTACCGTACAGGAGACTAGCTCAAATGAGCAGAGAAAACGTTAAGCCTGTGGGCTCGGTGGTAGCATAGTTTCATCTGTTCATATCAATACATTATGGTTTTCTAAAAACATGCTTGGCACATAGTAGGCCCTCTGGATATTTGCTATATTAAATGAATTATTCAAGAAGTGCTGGCTGCAGATGAATTTTTAATTGGGTTGTGAAAATTAATTAAATGTATAAAACATCAATAAAAGCCCTTGTTAGAGTTTCCTGATACTGTCCTATTAACAAGGTTACTTATACACTCATTACGTGAAGCCCAAACAGGACAGTAAATCATTAGTATTATGATTCATATTTGCACAGGCCAGCAAAACAAAAATAAATAAGCCCATTTAATTTGCTGCTTCAGAAGCAGCCATAAAAAAAATGTTGCAATAAAATATATTTTCTTTAATATTTATAGGTATAATTCTTTTATAATGAAATGCAAAGTTCTTTTTTTTTTGGCAGTTTTTGGCCCAGGCTGTGTTTGAACCTGCCACCTCCAGCATATGGGGCCAGTGCCCTACTCCTTTGAGCTACAGGCACCGCCTGTTCTTAAATTTTTAATTGATAAGTTTTGTGTACACCTCTCTATCACTATCAACAATCAGACATAGAAATCATCATGGAAAGTCCCCTTAAGTTTTTTTCTAGTTAATTTCTAATCTCTCTCTGCATGATTCTCTCCCAGCCACTCCCAACTTCATACTTGTGAAGAAACCACTTTTTGATTGACATTAACCTTAACATTTTGCTTACTTATTCTTAGGTTTCATAAAAATAAATAAGTAGAGACAATTAGAGTTTGTTGATTACTTTTGTTAAATTTAATGATTTTTTATGTGTATGGTATTTTTTAAAAGTTTTTCTTGTTCAGGTTGAGGAAGAATGCTGTTAATCCAATTTGCTGAAAGTTTTTATTATGACTATGCTGAATATTATCAAATTTTATTTTGCATCTATTAAATTGATCATATACACTTTTCTCCTTTATACTGTTGGGACTCTTTTCTTTCTTTCTTTCTTTCTTTCTTTCTTTCTTTCTTTCTTTCTTTCTTTCTTTCTTTCTTTCTTTCTTTCTTTCGACAGAGTCTCACTTTGTTGTCCCCAATATAGTGCCCAGGTGTCATAGCTCACGGCAACCTCAAACTCTTAGGCTCAAGTGATTCTCATGCTTTAGCCTCCCAGGTAGCTGGGACTAAAGGCACCCACCACAGTGCTCAGCCATTTTTAGAGATGGCGTCTTGCTCTTGCTGAGGCTGATCTCAATCCCCTGAACTCAGGCAATCTACCTGCCTTGGTCTGCCAGAGTTCTGGGATTACAGAGGTGAGCAACTACACCTATCCTTGTTCCTTATATTGTTAATGCCTTTAAGTAAGTTGACTATCAAATGTAAAATAAGTTTTTCATTATTGAGATAACTCATTTGGTAAAGATTTTTTTTTTTTTTTTGTTACTTAATATAATGTTCTAATGTTTTATTAAAAGGTTTTTCATTTGTGGTAATAAAACATGATTCTGAGATTTTATTTTAGATTTTAATGTGAGGTTATATTGTCCTTACAAACTGGGTTAGAAATTGTTCTATTCTATTGAATTTTATGAATAAAATATTATAAGATCTTTTACTTTTGATTAAATGCTTAATAAATTCACCCATGAAGTTACCTGGGCCTATGTTTTTTTTCATAAACTTATTAAATCCAATCATACTGATTGATATAGAGTTATTTACATTTCTTGTATTGTTGTAAATAAGTAGAATTTTGTTCTGATTTTGCTTTTCCCATGAAAATTTGTTTTTATTTACATTTTCAAATTTATTTGTATAATGTTGTGTATAATGGTTCCTTATTATTTTATCATTTACTGTGATATCTGTATCAGTATCCATTTTTTCATTGATAATATTGTCAATTTATTTTCTTTCCCCTTTATTAGTCTTATAAAGGTTTTATTAGGTAGTCTTAAAAAATAAAAGAAAATCCATATGGTATCTATCACTAAAGAATGCATAAATATGTTGAATGGATGGTTCCTAAAATCCGAAAGGTATGATGATCTATAGTAATGAGGCTGATGTACTTGCTGTAGTTGAATGTCTTGCCTACTCTACAAAATCCATCATATGCTCATGTACCAGAGAAGAGCTTGGAGGTTACTCCCTTTCCAAAGTGATAAGAGATGTACTGGGTGAGTGGGGCACCAGAATGTTGGCTGTTCACTGACGTCTTTCCTCTTGAAATCTACACTACAATGAACAGAAAATTCTGTTAATCAGGATCACTAATAAGACTATTAGGACCACAAAATTATATAAACCTCAGTGTTCAACTATCACAAGCTAGGTATGTTTAATCACCTTAATTCTATGTTTGAATGATAGCCAGGGCCCAAAAGTGTTACAGAATATTTAGTAGAACACAGTATTACAAGGGTGAAGATATATCAGCAGTTAATTTTAATTTTGCATCATCAAAAGAAAAAAAAAAGGTGAATGATATAAGTGTGAGAGCAGTTTCCCAACAAAATATCATGGTGTTTTGCTCAATTTCTAGACCTAGGTTATTTGTTGAACTCAGACCAAAGGTCTGAACTAAAGGTCCAGTTCCCATAGGAAAGACTTCATATTAAAATTATATACAGTAAGGATGACCTCATTCATTAAAAAAGCATTAAAAAACAACAAAACAAAGAAACCTAGGAAATAATTACTCCAGTAACTACACTGATAGGAAGGGAAATTTGGGAAATATCTAAATATTTTGAGAACTGCTGATATCAGGTACTATTTTCCATGTCTTTCTGTCATGACCATTAGTGCACAATTCTCCATGGTTCTCTCAATTTCTTCTACACATATTGAATTATCTTTTATTCTTTAATATGTTTTTAAGAAATTTTTATATAGAAAAAAAAAAAAAAACCATTAGAAGATAATATTTCCTTCCAGGACAGAGGCCAGATTTGTTTGCTGACCATTATAATAATGATACATGAACTTTCTCCCTTTGGGGAGATACATGAACAAGTTTTCTAGTAGGCTGTTTATCACACATCATGGTTTTCTGAGCACAGGTCCCTCAGCTGTAATGCAGAGTCACTGTGTGTGCAGTATCCACATGGATTATTCCACATGGATTACCATGGGGGTGGAGAGCAAAGGGAACTAAGGTGATCATGAAACCCAAGTTTTCTCCTGTGTCATAAGTAATAAAATATTTTGTCTTTGGCTGAGGAGTATCCTGCCTTCTGCCGGTATCTATGAACTTGTGGCAGGAAAAATTAACTTGTAAGCAGAGACAATTTCTTAGTTTTTGGCTACCTATACTCTTCATGCCTGCCTTATAAATTTGGGGAATAAAAAAGTTAGGCATTAAATTGAGTTCAGAGCTAGTAGAACTTAGTTTGTGTGAGAGGAACTATTATAGTCTGAAAGTCTATGAGAAACAGCCTCTGAAACTGCTCTTTGCAACAGCTGAGATTTTAATCAAAAACTAATCACATGTTTAGTGGAATCCTAGCAATTAACAACTTCTTAAAGAACTAAAGGATGAAAGAATATTGTAGTCTACCATATCTCAATTTAGTTCAAGTTCAGATCCTTCAAAAACTAGGAAGAATCTGTAGCATAAGACTTGAATATCATCATCTCAAGCAAGTGTTTGAGATGATGATATTTAATTTTTAGCACTACCAGATGTGGTATTGTGTGCTAGAGAGAATTAACATAGTCTCAGATATACTGTAAGTGATTATAGATTTATCAAATTCATTTATTTACCTCTCTTTTGGGAAAGACAATGAGAATAAGCTCAAATTCCCTTGCAAGATACTGTTATGGATGCTGTTATAGTTTTTCCAGGGATGTCCTTCTCCCTTTTATAACAGAATCCAATGATATCTAGAGTATCTAAACATCCCATGTAATATCACTGGTACACTGAATAATGAAACCAAATAAACAGGATGGTACGAGCAATAGCCCTTTTTTACACATGAATTTCAGAGGGTGGGAATAAACAAAGAACCTGAGAGCTGCTATGTTCGTAAAATCTTTATGGCAAAATGCTCAAAAGTCCCCTCCAAAGGAAAAGAAAAGTATTTTAGGTAACTCTCCCAATATGAAGACTTCTTAGATTTACCTCGCTATTTTACTTTTTAGTGGTCGTTCTAGAAGTAACAATGTCTCTCTTGATTTATTTTTATCTTCATTAATATTACAGATGCTCCTTGACTTATAATGGGGTAATGTGCTAAAAAACCTGTTGAAAATTTAAAATTTCATACATCAGAAAATATATTTAATACACTGGAACTACCAAACATCATAGCTTAGCTGCTTTACATTAAACATGCCCAGAAGAGATATCTGAGTCATGTACATCCTTGTACACTACAGTAAGAAAAAGGACAAATAAAAGCAAAAGGAGTTACAAGGCAAATATTTTATCATTGATGAGGGTGACTTCAGTTTGAGAATGCTAATACAAATAATGAATGCAATTGAGATTTCAAAGATGTCATTTGTTAAATTGTCAAACTTGATTAGATACTGGAGTATAAAAAAGAGAAAGAATAAATAGAATTGAAGCTGAGGGACCTGGGAAAATGGTAGACTCAAATAATTAAAGTTATACAAAGAATAGTTTTATGGAGGGCGGTGCCTATGGCTCCTCCATGAGTAGGGTGCCAGCCCCATATACCGAGGGTGGCAGGTTTGAATCTGGCCCCGGCCAAACTGCAACAACAACAACAAAAATAACTGGGTGTTGTGGCAGGTGCCTATAGTCAGCTAATTGGGATGCTGAGGCAAGAGAATGTGGAGGTTGCTGTGAGCTGTGATGCTACAGCACTCTACAGAGGGTGAGAAAATGAGAATTTGTCTCTAAAAAAAAAAAAGAATAGTTTTATGGGAAGATATAAATATAGTGAGTTAACTTTGATATTTATAAGCTAAAGTAGGCATTTATAAGCTAAAATTCCAAGCAGAGTTTTAAAAAAGTAAGTCTGGATTTTATTAAAGAGATCAGATACAGTTTTTAAAGAAAATAGATAAGAAAGATCTGGTACACATTTACATCCAGATTATAGTGGAAACTATGAGTGGTTAAGTCATTAAGATAGCTAGTATAGAATGAATAAAATAATAAAAAAGTAGGAAGAATATGTAGAAACAATAAAATAAAAATAAAAAAAAAACAGAAGGTATATTAATGGAAATCAAGAAAGAGTCTTACAATACTTGGGAAATGAGGACTGATGATGAATCATACAATCAAATAGAGATTCTATAAATTAAGAAAATCTAGTGTCAAATTTTTCAGAAAAATCAAGAACAAGATGATGAATTCACTGCTTACAACCATTGGTGTCCATTGAGCAGTGTTAGCATGGAAATTAAGGCAGAGGATCGCATTCTAGGGATGAAAAGTATTTTCCAATGTTCAGTCAAGAGCCCTCTTGGACCTGAAATAAAGATTCTTGGATTCTCTTCAGAATAATGTACCAGAATACATCAGAATAATTTGAGTGGGCCAGAAAGTGAGTTGTGTAACTCAAAGTTTAGAATCTCTTGGAATATGTACTTTCTGAAGAAGTTTGATAGTAAATGATAAGATAGAGGATAAGAAAATACACAATCACATGTGTAATAAGACTAATACAACATTAGAAAAAAAGAATTGTGAATGACTCTAAGTGTGAGATAGACTACCTGGTAAATAGTTAGCCGCTCAAGAAGGTAAGATGGCAAGAAAGCCAGGAATGAAAATAACCCATTAATAGTTATTCTTGCAATAGAGAAAAGACATCTTCATTAGAAGGGAAACATAGATGGAGGGAGGGAAGCTTAGTGAAAATAAGTTTAGGAGAGAATAGAGAATTGAGAGAACTCTTGTTAAGAAGTTTGCAAGTAGGCTGAGGGGCAATCACTTCTGTAAAATGCTCTGGAAATCGTCTGTATCTGAGGTCACGGTAATGCTGAGTCAGTGCTAAAGTGGTGCTCATGCCACAGATTCTGTTATATTGCAGAGGCCCAGACCCAATTGTGCCAGAGAGGAGCTGGATTTTCCCAATCATGAAGCCTAAGGAGGATAGAATGATGTCTTCAAATGTGATGGACATAGGGGACCCACATTCTTTTTTTTTAATTTTAGATTAATATGAGAGTAATATGGCTTACATTATTTGCATTGTAAAGTAGGTGAAGTCAGAGTTTTGCCCATTTCCTTCAAACAGGAGTGTGCCATATGCCCTTGCATTGTTGCCTTTTGATGGAAACTTCCCAGACTTCTCCTTTCTTTCTCTTTAATCTACTTGTTAATTTTATAGGAGTACTACTGATATATTAGAATGTTACTTTTTTGAAATATGCCCTGTATCTTGTGTGTATATACGCTATGGATGGACACAGGCAGAAAGATAGTGAGTACACAGATATATGTTACCTTGTCAAAGGCTGGCAATTTAGCTGCATATTTATGTTGATGTTTTTGAGTATCGGAAATCCATTTTCTCATCACGAAGTACCTGTGACACAAAATTGGAACACATTTTTATTTATTTATTTAATTATTTTTTTGAGACAGATCCTCAAGCTGTTGCCTTGGATAGAGTGCTGTGGCATCACAGCTCACAGCAACCTCCAACTCTTGGGCTCAAGCAATTCTCCCACTTCCACTTCCCAAGTAGCCGGAACTACAGGCACCTGCCACAACGCCTGGCTATTTTTTGGTTGCAGCTATCATTGTTGTTTGGCAGGCCTGGGCTGGACTTGAACCCGCCAGCTCAGGTGTATATGGCTGGCGCCTTAGCTACTTGAGCCACAGGTGCCAAGCAATAATAGGATAAGTGGAATACATTTTTAGAACTCAAGAAAATATTTTCAATAGCCTTAATTCACAGAATCCACATTATCTAGTAAGTTCAACATCTAGTGAGTTCAATTTATGCTTGGAATAAGCATAAATATATAAAAAGTAATGGTTAGGTGAGAATCAAAATAGTCACTTTAGAGATGCCATATGTGACAGAGACAGGAATAACTGAATAGTATGCACTAGTACTATTGTTCTCCAAAGCTTATACCCTGGGATTTCACAAATGGTGGGTATTAAAAAAATGAATAAGCATAAATCTCTTTTGTTTAATACTATAAAATGTTATTTATTTAATGTTTATTCATGTTGAGATCTTTGGATGGTTATTTTATTATAAAATTAAATTTTATTTTTATTAGAAAATTATATTTTTCTTATGAAATGTTCTTTGCCTGTATTTGAAATATGTTTTAGATAATGCAGATGGTATAAGTATAAATATATGTATATAAATTTTATTCAACATTTTAGGTGAATTAAATGATCAAGGAAATAGTAAAAGCTGAATTTAGATTTTATATAGACTCAAATCTTACTGCAGTCCTTCCTGGTCTATAGTAATAAAATCATTTAAAACACTTAGCACTGTCAGGAACATCAGTCTTCCTAGAATTCTATAATGTCACCTTTATTTTATAACTTAAAAACAGAAATCAATGATATATTTGTAGGAAAAAAAACTTGAGTGCTTCAAGATGAGTGCTTCATCTATGAAGCACTGAGCATTAATCAAAATTAATTTTAAACATAATATTAATATTAAAGAACATAGTATCAATAACATAATACATTTCAAAAAGAAAAAACTCACTTTCAAAACACAAAAAATGAAAATGGCTAATATTCAGAGTTGATAATTTATCTGTTATTGTAATACTTATTATAGTTCTATCTTCCATTCAGGATAAACTTAAATATTTTTTGCTTATTTATAATTTATATAGAGATGAAGTGTGAGTTAAAAATTGTATATCTCTTTGTGTTAAAGTTATTTATCTACCAAAATAATTATTAAAATAATTTGCTTATGAACTTTATTCTTGTTATAAGATAAAAATATGGCATTTATATAGAGAGATAAGTCCTGACAAATCTGGAATTACTTCCATAACCCCATTCTTTGTTAGAAAAATGATGACTGTGGAATTACCATATATATTCCTTGTAAACCAGCATTTTTATATTCACATAGGCAGAGACTATTCATTTCGAACTCATTGGTAAACTGCAACTTGGACAGTTCTTGTTAGGATTATATGTATTATTGTGTACATATAAATAAGAAACACTGACATGGAAGAATTAGAAGCATATAAAATACTTATGATAGTGGATATATGTTAAATGTGGGTACTAAATGAATTTTCATGACATACTCAGCTTTGAAGTAGGCTTCAAAATATAATAAAGCTTCTGGTAGAACTATAGCTCCTTGTCTACTGCAGATGTTGAAATAAGCTTTGAATCCTTCATATTGTCTGGAAATACTTAGTGTCTTATAATCCTTGGCTGTTGAAGTCGTTACGGTGGTGTTTCCCCCTCATGGATGTGTATTTCTCCCTCTTCCTCTGTGTGATTCCTGAGACTATTTCCTCTGTTGGTTTGAGTACCTCCTCTCATTCTGCAGTTTGGCTGCATTTCTCAGAATGTCTGGGTAGACATTTCAGTTTTGTAGGCTGTAAACTTTCCAGAATATAATTTTTTTTTTTAATTTCAAAAAGTTGAGCTGCTATCCTGTGATTCAATCCCTCTAACACAATCTGATTTTTAGCTAAACATACAGCTCAGCAGAAATTGACATAAAAGTAATTGAAGCTCCATCAGTGATATAATAATAGTAATAACATAAAACTTGAAGCAAATGCAGAATATAAGAAATGGAGGAAATAATGATTTCATTTGTTAAAATTTACAAATTTGCTTGAGTGAAAATGCTGTATGCCTGAGACATTACAGCAGGTTTTTTAGTTCAATATTGAATGTGCTCAACAACTTCTATTAGGTAATCAAATTTTCAAAATTGCTCATGATTTTGTGGTTTTCCGTGTAACACAGACTCACATCAAAATTTTGAACCAAGCATCATGAGTTACAAGCTGTACCCAAACTCTGTCCCTTGTTGCTTGTTTTTATTTTGCTATCTTGGCATTCTAAGATATTTGCCTTCTCTGAGGTCTATAGAATTTTTTATTCCATCTGATGAAACATGTTTCCCCTTTGGTTTTCCTTTTCTCATATGTGTTTTCTCCATTTTAAATGCCATCTTTTCAGAGTCCTTCCTTCCCTACTTTAGGTTTTCCTATCATCTTGCTGTGATCATTTCCTACCTCATAGTAGTCTTTCCTGAATCCTCTCATTTATTTGTTTCAGTTCTTAATCAAAATTAATAAAAATTCTAATCAGTTGCTTTCTTCCCCCCCCCAGAATTTTTTATTGAACTAATTAATGTAGTTGTTCAATTTAATTTTTTTTTTTTTCATTTCTTTATTATTTATTGTTGGGTATTCATTGAGGGTACAGTAAACCAGGTTACACTGATTGCATTTTTTAGGTAAAGTCCCTCCTACAATTGTGTCTTGCGCCCAAAAGGTGTGGCACACACCAAAGCCCAACTCCCCTCCCTCCTTCCCTCTCTTTGCTCTTCCTTTTTGATTTCATTTCTTTCTTTCTTTTTTTTTTTTTAAGCAGGAACTCAACTTTATTGTGTCAAGCAGCCGCTTATATAGAGCGTGGTGAAGGGGCGGGGAAAGAAGGTGGGGGATGAGGTGCCTGACAGGGTTGGGCCAATGGCATGGTACCTCATTGGCTGTATCTAGGTAGAGGCAGTTTCAGGCCGGGCCTTGCTGAGTCATTGCTATGCAGAAGTAGCTCGATGGATCTACTTCTAGTCAGGCTCGGGAAGTTCCACTAGGCCTCAGGCACATGGCAGGGCCCAACAATTCCCCCTTTTGTTTTTTATATGGTGGAAAAACATAGCCCTTGTCTTAGGTTGCCTGCTCTTGCAGTTTCAGTCTTACCCATCATGGGGATACAAACATCAATGGTTTGGTCCCTGTCTTATGTTGACTGAACGCAGAGTGATCTTACCCGTCTTTGGGTACTATGAATGTAATCCACCATGCAGCCTTTCCTTCCTGTCTTAGATTGTCCCAGTTTTGGGAATCTTACCCGTCATTGGTGCTATGGAGGGCGGTAAAGAATAATAGTTAGATTCTTGGTTAATGAGCCGGTGATATCGGACCTCAACCTGATTTAACTGCCTCTAACCTTTTTAAGGATACAGGGCCCAAAGGTGAAGGGTAAATAAGGGTATCAGGGGAAGAAGGTAGGGTGAAAAACCATGTACCCTCTTAAAACTTACCTGGGATCCCAAGAATTTTTGTTTTTGTAGGTAGTAGTTATCTACATTTACCACATTAGAAATGAAAAGTAAGAGATTTTTTAAATAGTTTATCAGTTTATTTAATATAATAAGCTCATCATTTTTTATAAAAAATAACTAGAATTTTCCAAATTAAAAGAAAAGTTAGTATGACAAGTGGCATGGCTGAGTATTTTTGCAAACTTATTCAATACCTATATTAATGAAAGTCAGCTGGGTTCTTGTATCTACTTTTACACTCAATCTGTTTTGACATCACATGTTATATATATAGTTTCTAGAAAACTCTGCACTTGTGAGAAAATGAGAAAGCAAAAGACAAATAATATCTTAGCATTATTACAAAAATAGTTTGACCTCATAGATTGTGAAAGGGTCCCAGAGACTCTCTCTTAGATAAAAGCTGCCCCCAGCATCTCCGGTGGAGCAAGACACCCAGGCCTTTGGGTCATACATTTCTATTAATAGTTACTCATACACAGAGTAGTTTGGGATTGTATCTGGAGCTTCTAAAAATGACATTTGGGAAACTGGATGATGTTATATCCTGGCCATATACTGAAGGGTGCTTGCCTTTTATCCTTGGAGACAAAGCAATTGGCTGGATGCAAACTGCAGCTCTGCCTCGGAGGCAGCAGCCCTGAGTTTCCCTCGGGCCGCCCCTGGGAGTGTGTGACCAGGATCATCCAGAGATCTGGGCACTCCTAAAAGAGATTTTACACAGCATTTGGGGCCCTCCTTCACTGACTTTCTCCTTTTCTGTTTCCTCCCTCACTTTCCAGTACTTTTGCTCACCCCAAACTCAGTCCTCTAGTTTTCCAGACCAGAAAGATGATGGGATTTCTAGTGGACTCTTAGCTGCCCCATAGACTGTAGATTTTAGTTTTTCCCACAGCCAAAAAGCCCATAAAGATTGCAGACTCACACTGGTTATTCTTCCTGGGATCTGATTGTCATTTCCCCTCCAGAATTTGCCCGATGTGTTTGCTCTGGTGTCACGTGCCTTCAGATCACTGTTTTTCTTTCTGCATTTTGTCCAGTCCAGTTGTTATCTGCAAGAGTACCAGGTGATTAGGAGCTGCAGAGACATGGGGAGAGGAAGGGATCCAGCCCTCCCAGGGGTATTCTCGAGCCTGCTTCTTCTCTTCTACTCACACCTCTCCTGGGTCCTTCCCAGAAGGACACTAATATAGATTCCTGGACCAGTGAGTAGAATCACTGAGTTATAGGGTTGGTACATGGTGCAATTCTGTATTTAGCTTCTTTCCTTCTGGTGGCAGAGAGAGAAGCAGACACAGGTCAGCTCCTCCATCTCAGCCCACATCTGTCTTTCTCTGAATACCCTCCTCTTTCTCCTGCTAGACACTGGTCCAGGACATCTGCCTCCCCTGAGGCCCAGGCCAGCTCTAAGCTAAGTACTACAACTGTACTTGTAGTACTAAAAGTACTACAAGCCCTGTTTTCTGCCATCACTTCTTTCTGGTTAAATTCCTCTGGTAGCTGAGAGGTCTGCATTGGACCAGTCTTTAGTCTGAAGTTCTTAGTCCTAACGAGCTTAGGAAGAGAGTGTTTACCAGCTTACAAGAGTTCTGTGCTTTGGGCTTAGAGGCAAAACCATAGCTAATAATATATTGTTATATTTGTTGTATTTTATTTTTGCCAGAATATTTTCTCTTATTCATTTCTCCCTCTGGGGCCTCAAAGGCAGGAAAGTTGATTGGCAGAGCAGTATTAAGAAGTTTCAAAGTGCTTAAGAAAAATAGTATCTACCTTGACATCAGTGCCAGCTGGGGAGATCATTAAAACTTTTCAGGCGCATGCCTTCTCTCAGGCTAGACCCCAGAACAACAGGATCTGAATGACTGAGACACCGAGTCCAGAGTCTCTTCCCAGGCACTCAGAAGAGCCCTAGATATGGGAGAAAACCCCCCAGGATCTGATTCCCACCCAGGCCACCTGCCAGGGAGTGGGCAGGTTGGTTCTAATGCCTGACCTATTAGCTGTGATGTCTCCTTCCACATCTGTCTCCCCTGATGAGGGGCTCATAAGCAGCACAAAGCTCTTCTCTTTTCCTTCTATCCTTATCTGTCTCTTGATACACATTGTTCTATTTCTGTTCTCAGACTTAGCAAATCCAGAAGCCAAGTAAATTTGTTCTTCTTCAAATCTTTGGTCATGCAATCCCAAAGGGGCCCACAACACCATGCTTTATGACCTTTATTCAACTGAAAATGATGCCCTCCCAGCCCCATCTATACCTCACCCCTCTAAACCTTTTCCACCTGCCAGAGGCCCACATATCACCCTTATCCCTCTCTCGGGGCATGATCCAGGCCTCCCTCCTCGCCATCTCTCCTCTCCTCTTCTCTGTCTTAGGCTTGCTGTGCCCTCTGAACCACTCAGGGCCCCCAGAGGAAGTTAAAATGGCACACACAAGCTGGATAATTGAAGGAAAATTTGGTAAAGGGACTTTTTACAAAGCTGTGGCCAGCTTTTAAAGAAAAATCAAGGGATAGTTCAGTACTCCAGGACTGGGAACAGAAGTGATGTTAATGGAATCCAGAGAAAGAGTCCTATGGAGAGGGGCTACTCATTAGGAATTGTGGCCTGGGAGGGAGGAACACCGCCAACCTGGACAAATCAACAGGGAGAGAGAGAGGCAAACATAGTCCTCCTCCTCCCATCACTTCTCCTGCAGTCTTCCACTGGATGGGTAAACCTGAGCCCAACAGGCAAGGGAGCTATGGGAGCAAAGCCAAAGCCAAAGCTCATGGGGAACAGGGAGAGATTGAAGGAGAGGCTGGGATGGATCTAAAGAGGTAGAGAGAAGGTGGTCAAGGGACCACCCCACCTAGCCCTACTCCATTCCTACTGACTCGGTGAAAGGGAATAAAGTGATTGTTTATTCCAAGGATAGTAGCCTAATATAATGAACAGATACTTTTCGTTTATTCTTACCTACCGACTGTATGATCCTAAACATACTATTTAATTTGTATGCATCTCAGTTTTCACCTCTGCAAAGTGATAATGACATATATTTTACAGGGTTTTATGAGACTATTGTGGTAGATACAAAGCAACAGGATGTGGCCTGGCACCTGGGAGGCCTCAATAAGTGGCAAATATTCTTGCCAGGCCTATCTTCCCTCATGTGTCCTTAAGAATATCAGTGTTCCCTGCCTCTTTTGCAGTTTCATTCTCTCCAAGGAATTCTCCCCTCCTGTCAGCAAGCATGTCTGAACATCTCTTTTCCTAATTCAACTTTAATTTAGTTCATAAAAATAAATGCAGGAATTGGCAACTTCAGAGCTCTGGGCACTCCTAGAGGTCTGGACGCCTACTGTGGATACAGCCATGGACTGGCAGAAAGCTCTTCATGTGTGGTCATTCCCAGGGGCCACAACTATCCACACCTCAGCCTCTGATGGCTTGGCCTGCAGGACTCCAGTGAAAGCTGGCATGTGTTGGGACAAGCAGCAGCAAAACTGGGCAGCTGACTGAAGCCAGTCTAGTTGCTGAGTATTCTTTCAGAGATTGGGCAACAGGCAAACCTGGAAAAGACTGCCTATCTTGGGGTTTTCTCAGTCATGCAGGATGCACGCTTATGGTGCACTGGCCTTTCAATTGTGTTTTGAGTGTGCACAGTCCTCAGGTCCTAGGACTCACAGGGGACATGATAAGAAAGTGACAGCCAAATATTTCAAATTGTATATAAAACCAGCACATTGCACCCCATGATTGCATTAATGCACACAGCTATGATATAATAATAAAGAAAAAAAGAAAGTGACAACTCTTCCATAGACATCTGACCTCCATCAGAATTGGCACAGGTATATAATACTGATGATAAGAACTCAGATTCCCTTTGTGTTAGCTTGCTAATGGTGCTGTAACAGTGCCACGGGCTGAGTGGCTTAAACAATTGAAATTTAACTTCCAGCTCTGGAGCTGGAAGACCAAGATCAAGGTCTTGGCAGAGTTGAAGTATCCATCAGCTCTAAAGGAGAATCTGTTCCAGGCCAGTCTCCTTGACTTGTAGACAGTCACCTCCTCTGTATGTCTCTTCACACATTGTCCCTCTACGTGTGTCTCTGTGTCCAGATTTCCTCTTCTTATGTGAACACCAGTTATATTGGCTTAAAGCCTAACCTAGTAATCTAATTTTACTTAATTACCTCTGTAAAGAGCCTATCTTCAAATAAGGTGACATGATCAGGTACCAGGGATTAAGACTTTAATGTTTGAAGTTTAGGGGGACAAAATTCAATCCATAATACCCTCTAATGCAGTGGTTCTCAACTTGTGGGTTGTGACACTTTGGGGGTCAAACAACCCTTTCACAGGAGTTGCCTAAGATCATCCCGCATATCAGATATTTACATTACAATTCAAAAGAGTACTAAAATTACAGTTATGAAGTAACAATGAAAATAATTTTATGGTTGGGGGTCACCACAACATAAGGAACTGTATTAAAGGGTCACGGCATTAGGAAGATTGAGAACCACTGCTCTGATGGCTCTTGAGCCCATACAGGGTCATATAAATAAAATATAGCTAGAAGATTTTCCAGCTGGATATACTCCCATAATTAAATTTCTAACCAACCATTTTCCTATCAAAGGCAAAATCTTTTCCCATTGTCCCTTCTAATTTTTTTCTTGGCTAGTGCCTATGCATGCCAAATGGATTAAAGAATTCACACACAGTGCTGGGCTGTTGACAACACTGGCCTCTTCCCTTTGCATAAATTAGAGAAGGCCCTGGATGTCCCTGAATGAACTGGCAGAGAACTCAGAGCTTCAGACTGAGCCGATTGCCCTGCATCTGCCTCTGTCACATCCTTGGATAATACCATCCGAGAGCCACTATTTGTCTTGTCAACACAGACCAGGAAAAGAACATGAACGCTGAGCTGTGCCAGCCCGTCTTTTCTGCACCTTGTCCTACACTTCCTGTCTGGACTCTTAGGACGTGCCTTGCACCTACCCCCAGGGCGACACACAAAAGGGCTTTTCTTTCCAGGGTTTGAAATGTTCAGATTGATTCCTCTGGCTCTAGGCTGCTGAGACTACAGACATTCTGATGCAGAAAGTAAACGTTTTTCCAGGACTCAATGATGAGACTGTATCAGAGGTAGGATAGAGAAAACAGGCATTTAGTTTGCTACAATCAGCACCTATAGAGAGCTACGGGCTAGGTCAGTGTTTTTCAACCTTCTTTATTTCACGGCACACTTGAACCTATAGTTACACTTCTCGGCACATTTAAATTATGTTCATCAAAAAAAAAAAAAAAAAGAGTAAAAAAAGAATATACTTACTGTGCTTTAACATCTTTCAACAATAATTTAATTAATGATCTTTAAAAATTTTTGTGGCACACCTAAGTTTACTGTAGCACACTGGTTGAAAATCACTGTACTAGACTAGGCTAGGCACGGGGGAGATGAGTGAATATGTCACAGCTTTCAAGGGACTTGCAGACACTGTGAGAGTCTTATCACAGACAATGAGGCCTTGGGGCAAGGGCAGTATGGAAAGGAGTAGGCTTAGGCTCCTGTGGTCCTGCTGACCTGGACTATCTGTGTCACACCTGGAGAGTGGGCATCATGGGTCTTCCTAGAGACTGAGTAACTCACACTCTGGGTTGTATCAAAGCCAGACTCTTGTATGATTTTCAACATAGTCCCTGGATGATACTGGTGATAGATTCTTCCTGGAAGGAGTAAAGTCATGTGCTATCTGTCTTCTTGGACTATAAATGATTTGGAAAGCAGGCTCTAGATCAGGGCAAGGTAAAAGTGTCCCCATCTTTCAGAGTCCATCTGGCCTGATTCCGAAGCATGGAGGAGTCTGATTTAGGGGTGAGTTCACCCTGCCACAGGGAAGCTGCTCAGTAATGAGTAAAAGGAATAGTAGATGAGAATCCCAGGGGCAGGACTGCTGGCCCAGCAGTTGAATACTATTTCTCTGTATTCTCATTATTCTTATATTTTGGTAAAATTTCAGAGTTAGAGCCTGGTCTGTGCCCTACTGCAGGTAGCAATGGGAGGGTGAGATGAGTCCCCTTTTATGGGAAAGTAGACTGGAGCAGAGTGTCCTCTGAGGCTAAGTTGTGGCATCACCTGAGTAGGAGATGTGTAGGAGGGGTCATTTCTGCAGAAGAGCTGATGGAGCTCATGTCACTATGAGTTGAGTAACAAAAATAAGGAGTCAGCTGAAATTCAGCCTGAGAAATCCTGGGTACCAGGTCAGCTCAGGTGCAGAGCAGAACACAAACATAATGTAGGTGAGTAGCTAGGAGGATAGGAGTATGACTGGGTCATTAGACTGCTTAGGACATGGATTCTGGAACAAGACAGCTTTGATGTGAGGGCTCTCAAAACCACTTGTTGACTATGACTGTGGGTAGGTTAGTCTTACTAAATCTCAGTTTCCTCATTTATAAGATGATACTAGTACCATGTAAGATTATTATAGATTCAGTGAAATAATAATCTGTGTTAGGCACTTTGTATCCTGCATTCATTCATTCATAAGTCAGAAATATGTGTCGATAGCTTGCAATGCACCAGGACCTGTTCTAAGCTTACAAAAATTAATTCAAGTAGGATAAAAAGACTTAAATCTAAGGGATGAAATCATAAGAATTCTAAAGGAAATCTCTTCCATATATAAGCTTAGGCAAAGAATTTATGACTAAGATCACAATGGCATCAAGGCAACAATAAAAATTTAAAAATGGTATTTGATTAAACTAAAAACTGCTGTGCAGCAAAGAAAACAATAAGCAGAGTAAATAGACAACCTATAGAATGGGAGAAAATATCACCAGCCTCACAACTGATAAAGGGCTAGCATACAGAATTTACAAAGAACTCAAGCAAATCAGCAGGGAACAAAACCAAACAGTCCTATTAAAAAGTAAGCAAAAGACATGAACAGAAGCTTCTCCAAAGAAGATAGACAAATGGCCAATAAACACATGAAAAAATGTTCAACATCATTAGTCATCAGGAAAATGCAAATTAAAACCACAGGATATGGTGTGGATGTGGAGAGAAAGGAACACTTTTACACTGCTGGTCATACTGCAAACTAATATAACCTTTTCTCCATAATTCTATGGAGAACCTTCAAAAAACTAAAGCTAGACCTCTCATTTGATCCTGCAATCTCATTACTGGGCATCTACACAGAAGGAAAGAAATCCTTTTACTATAAGGACACTTGCACTAGACTGTTTATCACTGCTCAATTTACCAATCACCAAAATGTGGAAACAGCCTAAATGCCCACCAACCCAGGAGTGGATTAACAAGCTATGGTATATGTATACTATGGAATACTATTCAGCCATTAAAAAGATGGAGACTTTATGTCCTTTCTGTTACCCTGAATTGAACTGGAACATATTATTCTTAGTAAAGGTATAACAAGAATGGAGAAGCAAAAATCCTATGTTCTCAATACTGATATGAGGATAATTAATGACCTCAGTACACAGTGGGGGATGGAGGAAGGGGAAAGCAGAGAGAGGGAAGGATGGAGGGGGATGGGAGAAGGGAAGAGCAGCAAGCGGGAAGGGGAGGTCTCAGTGTATGACACACCTTTTGGGGGCAGAACATGATTATAAGAGGGACTTTACCTAACAAATGCAATCAATGTAGCCTGGGTATTTACCTAACAAATGCAATCAATGTAGCCTGGTTCTTTGTACCCTCAATGAATCCCCAACAATAAAAAAAGAAAATAACAAGGTATAACTTCACCCCAGTTAGACTGGCTTTTATTAAAAAATTGAAAACAATAGATGCTGGTGTGGATGTAGAGAAAGAAGAACACTTATACCCCTGTTGGTGGGACTGAAATAACTATAACCTTAATGAAAAACAGTATGCAGATTCCCCAAAGCACTAAAAGTAGACCTACCATTCAATCCAGCAATCCCACTATTGGATATCTACCCAACAGAAAATAAGACTTTTCATCAAAAAGACACATGCACTCAAATGTTTGTTATAGCATAATTCATAATTGCAAAGATGTGGAATCGACCTGAGTCCATCAACTCATGAATAGATTAATAAAATGCAATATATTCAGAGAGAGAGAGAGGGAGAGAGAGATATCATGGAGCACTACTCAGCTATGAAAAAGAAGAATTAATACTTTTTGCAACAATCTGAATAGGACTGTAGACCATCCTCCAAAGTATCTCAAAAATGGAAAAATAAACACATGTACTCACTATTAAATTGGACCACATGTGCACAGTTGGAAGTCAAAGTCAGTGGAAATAAACCAGGGTGAAGGAAGGAGAAGTAAAGAGGAATAAACCTACCTAATGTATACAATGAAAACTATTTGGGTGATGGGCATACCTATAGCCAGGACTCAAACATTACAAAAGCGATTCCTGTAACCTAAAACATTTGTACTTCTTTAACATTTTGAAATTAAAAACAAAAAAAGAAAACACCAAAGAACAGATCATGGAAAAGGGCAAGTTCTTACAGATTCTCACATACTCCCTATAAATAAATAAATGAACAAACAGAAAAATCCAAAATAATTTGGCTCAATGACATTAACAAATGGGAAAGACATCACACAATTGTTATTATCAATGAAGTGTCAACAAGGTCACACTCTCCTTTGTGACCTTGTGAAGCAGCAGAGATCCTCACAAGGTCCTGGGCATCGAGAGATTAAACCACAATGATTGCAGCAGCCCTGACTGTCTTGAGCAAGCCCCAGACCTCATAGAGGGTGGCCTGGCACCAAGCTTCCACCACATGGGGTAGCTCTCTTCAGTCTTTACCCCAGAAGGGAAGGGATGATTTCTATTAGACCATGAGATATTACCCTTCTTTCCCTGCAGAGAATGGAAGAATGCTGAACCCTCAGGAATGGCACAGCCACCCAAGTACAGACCCAGCCTATTTCCTTCAGATAAACAGAGCTGCCTCCTTCTCAAGGATAAAGAACCAACACTGAGGTGCACAGTGTCCCTGGATGGAAAGAAACAGTGTTGTTAAGATGCCAATCCTCTCTGACTCCATCTGAGAATATGAAAGTTTTAGTGAATTCTAAATCAAATCACCAGGAAATTTTATGAAAACTGACAAGCCAATTATAAAGTTTACAAGTTAGAGAAAATTGAAAGAAAGAGAGAAAGAAAAAACTGTTGACAGAGAACAGTAACAAATATACTTGACCTAACAGATATCAAAATATACACTAAAGATAGAGTAAGTAAAACAGCAGGGTACTGGTGGAGACATTAATAAATAGATCATTCTAATAAAACAGAGGATATAGAAATGGCTCCAAGTAGATACCAAAATTTAACTTAGGGAAAGAATGGTTTATTTTCCCCTCAAATGAAGAACCAGATGTCCCAACATCATTGATTAAATAAAGCTCAACATGCACCAACTCTCGTTCCTAGGACCAAAATATAACGGAAGACAGCCTAAAGAACTCTTTGAGAAATGATAACATTAAAATAACTTAAGCAAGAATATTTTGATGACCTTGGAGGGAGTTAGGTCTTCCTATATACAATTCAAAATGTCAGCTGGGCATGGTGGCTCCCTCCTGTCATCCTAGCACTTTGGGAGGCTGAGGCAGGTGGATTTGCTTGAGTTCAGGAGTCCGAGACCAGCATAAGCAAGAGCAAGACCCCATCTCTACTAAAAATAGAAAAACTAGCTGGACATTTTGGTGGGCACCTGTAGTTCCAGCTACTCAAAAGTCTGAGGCAAGAGAACTGCTTGAGCTCAAGAGTTTGAGGTTGCTTTGAGCTATGATGCCATGACAAAAAGAGTGAGACTGTGTCTCAAAAAATTTTTTTTCAAAATGTCAGCAGTTAAAAAAAAAACTATTCACAGATGTGTAAAATAAATTTAAATTCTATATATAAAAGACATCATAAGAAAACTTTAAAAAATGAGCAACATTATTTTGAATTGCTGAGTATTGGCCAGGCTCACTCTTGTAATCCTAGCACTCTGAGAGGCTGGGGTGGAAGGATTGCTTGAGTTCAGGAGTTTGAGACCAGCCTGAGCAAGAGTTAGACCCTGTCTCTACTAAAAATAGAAAAACTAGGCGAGTGCTGTACATGCCTGTAAGCCCAGCTACTTGGGAGGCTGAGGCAGGAGGATCACTTGAGCCCCAGAGTTTAAGGTTGCTGTGAAGTAGGCTGATGTAAAGTCACTCTAGCCGCTAGCTTGGAGCAACAGAGTAAGACTCTGTCTAAAAAAAAAAAAAAATGCTAAGCATTAGAAATTTTGTATAAATAAATTTTGCGAAAAAATAAGAAATAATCTAGGAGAAAATATTTATGACACAAATTATAGGCAGGATTAATATTTGGAATATATAAAAAGTTTCTATAAATTCCAAAACATGAAAAATTGAGAAAGAATAGAAATAGGCAATTGACGTAGAAAGAAATACCAACAGACTATAAACATATGAAAAGTTGTTCAATTTGACTAGTAATCAGGGAAATGAAAATTAAATCAACAATTAGCCTGCATTTCTTATTCTTTAGATTGGAAATAATTAAACATATTGATCATACTTAGTGTTGTTAAGGAAACAGACACTCTCATATTTTCTTGTTTATTCATTGCAAAGCAGTTGGGAGGATAAACCTTATTTCAACATTTTAAGTGTGTACATTCCTAAATCCAGAAATTATGTATCTCAGAATTTATTCTAAACACAGACACATTTTCTTTAAGATTCATGTAAAAACATTGGGAAAAAAGGTCCATCATTAGACACAGTTAAATAAAGTGTTGATGCACAAAAACTATGGTCATTAGAAAGAAGTTATCAAATTGGTGTGCACTGACATCAAATGTTTCCAAGGCATTTTTCTTTGCCAGTAAGAAAGTTTGACCAGAAAATTCATAGAACATGATTCCTGTTACATTCAGGGAAAGCAAATGTACTTCTTTGGCATAAAGACGTGACTGGAAGGATGACCATTATGATGTCTCATCTCTCTCTGCCAGCCCACCATTTTGTCCTCTGATCTTTTGAACATGCCAACTTCTCTTTCAACACAGAACCTTTTTCCTTTTCTGAAACACTCTGCCTTTGCCTCTTCGTGAGACTGCCTCTTCTCATCCATGAAGTGTCAAGTTATACATACGGTGCATCATTAGTCAGCCATCCACCCCCAATCCCTAGTAAAAATTTTTCTGTTCCTCTTCCTAAGAGGAACACAATGTTCTTCACTATGTGGTTTTGGTGGTACCAAGCCATGTTCAAGTCCTGGTGTGTATCATAACTGCCTTAAGCCAATCAATGTATTCTAACCTCCTGGCTATACCTATTGGTTTGGGAATGAACCATGTTAACCCAAGTGAGCCAGTGAAATTTAATTCCAGGACTATGGTTTGTAGTGTTAGTGAAGTGATGACTAAGAATCAGCTGTGGGAATGGAGCCAACCCGAGAGTAGTTGGAGGTAGCTAAACTAAGAAGTGGAGAGAGAATCCAGCTGTTCGACAATGTCATCGGAATGACGTGTCTAACTGGATGTTCGGCTAGAGTGTCCAGGCTTTCTGTAACTTGGAAAAGCATCACCACCACCAATTTCTGAAGCAATCCTCTCCCTCCCACCTTCTTTCCCTCTCATATGTTATCTGTGTACATTTCTAGAATGTAGGCTCACTAAGAACAGGTATTTTGTCTGTCATAATGATGACCATACCCCCAGGGTTTAACACCATAATTACAACTCAATATTTTTGAATGACTGGATGAGTCAAAATGAAGGATACTTTGGGGCAACTTGCATGTTTTGCCCTGTGTTACCTGAAAGATAGACTATGTATTACTTTTGCAATGTTTAGTAAAAGGCTAAAAAAAATGATTGAAAGAATATACCTCCAAAGATTTTTTAAAATGATCTTTGATGGTGAGATTATGGTTGGATTATTCTTCTATTTTTCTGGATTTCCCAAAATTTCTCTAATAAACGTACATTTCCTTACAGTTTTTAAAAAGGAATATTTTTAGAAGATTTCTCTGAACTTAATAAGAAGAAATATTTTTAGACTTCTCTGAACTTAATTCTCACTTCAATTCTCTGAAGTGAGAATTGGACTTCCCATTGCGGGCCAACAAGAACAATGTTGGCCAAACAGAGAAGAATCCAGAATCTGCAGGAGTTAATCCCTCAGCTACTCAAGTGAAGGGTAATAGTAAGTCCCTTAATGAAGAGGAACAGGAGTGGGGATATAAAGACTCCATGTAATTTGTTGAATTCAGCTCCATGCGGTACACCAGCTGAACAGCCTTCAGTAGGGAATGTGGCAGTGTGCTGTTTATTTTCTAATCCCTTTTCTCCTCTTCTTCCTTAGCAATGAACTCCAATTTTTAACTGTGCAAGTGTTCCTCTAGGGCACAGCTTCCTTTGCAATCGTGTGTCATAAGTTTCAGCCAATGGGATGAGAGCAGAAATGTGAAGTGAAATAAATGTTCCTAAAGGGAACATCCTTCCTGCTCTCTGCAGTGTGGTCAGGATGGCTGGAGTTCCAGCATTTGGGGCTGTGAGCAGGAGCTCCCATGGTAGGGATGACAGGATGAGACAGGAGGAGCTTGGTCCCTGAGGCTGTGAAGTGGCATGCCAGCTCTAGACTGTTTACTGCCCCCTCTTTCCCTCCCCCATTCTGTTATGTAAGGAAGGAACTTTTGTCTTGTTTAGGAAACCAGTGTTTTTGTCTTATTTTATTTTATTTTGTTTTACCATAATACAGATGAACCCAGATCTAACTCACCCACAGAGTGTGGTCATTCTTGATAAATTCCTATTCTCTGGCATTCTCAATCAGTCCTAACATCTTTGTTGAACAAACATGAGTTAATGAAACCCACTGAGAACTGTGCTATTTAGATAATACTAGTATATCCCCAAGGCCTAACACCAGGTAGGCACTAAATATTTGTTTAGTGAACAAATGATACCTTTTTAAAGCCAATGTTGAAAATAAAGTAATATATTGTTATTTAATAAACTAAAAAACAAATTATCAAGTCTTATGTCAAATGACTAAGAAGGTCATATGTGACATGTGGGGCTGTTTCACATGGACTGTCTCCCCAAAGGTATCATACATATCATTATGTTTTCTCTAATTTACATTCAGAAAAGATCAGCTGCATGTTCTTATTATTTTTCATGGACATGAGCACCAGCTTCACTGTGGGTTCTTTCTATGTCACTAATCTGAGAAATGACAATAGAGAAAAAGACAGGGAAAGCAGTGGGAGAAAAAAAAATTTTTTTAACTATTTATCAGATTGAACATTGTCACCTCAATTTTTATTTATAAAATGTAAAAAAACAAGCTGGTAAAGATAATGTAGAATTTGAGCTCCAAAAAATAGATAAACAATGGAAGAAATGTTGCTCTCCTGTAAACACAGATAAAGTATTATGACCAGAGAAACCTACTGGCTCAGGGGTGGAATGGATCTGAGAGGTTATCCATTCCAGTGAAATTATTTTTGTTATAACATATAAGTCTGCAGTAGATATGTTATCACTACGGGTGAGTTTTCAGAGAGGGATAAAGCTGTATGTGGGTGTTGGGAGAAAGAACACCATGTGGTGAGGACAGATGGAGCTTGAGGGGAAAACTGGGTAAAATGAACCTTCTCATCTTTGTCTTCATCTTCAAGCTTGCCTCAGTTGTGTTGGAGTGTATTTTGAGCAGACACTGTGTCAGTGGGCTCTGTGAAAGCTCCATAAGAAGAATCAGCTGATGTCACCACACAAATGTATAATAATCGTGATTACCCCTTGGGTTGGAATTCCCTGTGCACCTGTCCATCTCACCACTCTAAGAAGACCTTCTAATTGTCTGGTCCTCCAGTGCCAATGATCCCCATCATGTAGTAGGCAATTAATAAAAGTTTATTGAATAGATAATGTCAGATGCCTTTTTTTATATGGAAAGAAAGTGGTCCTTTATTTAAACCAATGTGTACCTTTAGAAGATTAAAAAAAAAAAACAAACAGACCAAATGTTTGAACATCTCTTTTATCTCTGAATTGGTCCTTGATTGGGCTTGTGAGTTTTGCCTTATTTGATCAATAATATTGGAGACCTCTAAGCCCAATAGAAGAAAGTCAGAGGCTCATTGTTACCCCAATCTTAGATTATTCTACATCACTGGTTTTCACTCTGTTTCTTGAAAGGGATGGGGAAACCAGAAGGTAGGAAAACAAACAAGTAACTCTAAGATTTTCTTTGGTTCATGCTGTATTTTTATCAGGGAAGGTTCTTGGGTTTTGTGGTGACTGTTCTCCCAGTAGCCCTGTTGTCCGGGAATTCCAGAGCAAGGGCAAGGCTGGGCAGCCACATGAGGGTGCCATCCACTAGCTTCCAGTGGGAGTCTTTATTCCAACAGGAATGAATTAAATTCTCTCTCCTGAGAACTCCAGCTGCCACAGAAGCCAAAGAACCCTCTTCAAGGCTCTACAGTCTAAAGTCCACATAGAGAGTCAATGTTGGGTTTAGTGCAAGGAAAACCAAAGCCATATACCAGCCGAAGTTACAGGAGGAGTTTAAGTGGCCAGGCTATGGGAAGAGAGGAGCTAGGGACAGTCCTGGTGGGGCCTGAGGACAAGAGAAAGAGTCCAGACACTCAGACACATGGGGTCCACAGCAACACAGAGTAACTTCCCTTTGGGTATCTGTGGAATTGCCTCCTTACAATGGAAGCCCTTAGATGGGTACTGATTGGTATATGAGGTCTGACAATTAACTTCGTGAACTTGGCACTGTGCACTCACATTGGCAACACTGTATAAGCAACTCAATAAGGTTTTATATCCTGCGTCTTGCAGCTGTGTTCATGTCAACATGTGGCAGTATCTTATTGAGTGGCATTCATTGTTATTGTGCATGTTCTTGCTATCACAAGAATGTCAGAGCTTGAATTAGAACAATGAATAAATATTAAATTTCTCATTAAATTAAATTTAAATGTGGCAAGAGTGGAAGTGAAATCAAGGACATGTTAGTCCAAGTTTATAGGGATAATGCCATGAAGAAAATGGCAGCGTACAAATGGATTAAATGTATTTCTGAGGGGAGAGAAAGCATCACTGATTGAAGAGAGCTCTTCACCCAAAGATAAAGGAAATTTTGAAAGAAAGACATTTTGATAACATGCCGGACATCAGGGGTAATACGATCACAGCTCTGAAGGCCATTCCAGAAAAAGAGTTCCAAAATTGCTTTAAAGGGTGGACTAGGTGCTGGCATCAATACATAACTTCCCAAAGGGAGTACTTCGAAGGTGACCATAGTGATATTCAGGAATGAGGTATGTAGCACTTTTTCTTCATAAGTTCATATATTTAATTATCAGACCTTCATAGGTGGATATCTAGTCCTTGTTATCACTCTTTAAGACACTTGTGCTTGATGAAAGTAATCCCTCTTTCCATTAAGACTTAGTGGTGTGTACGTGTGAGTGTGCACACACACAGAGCCCCTGGGGCTCAGCTGCTATAGTCTATTCAGGCCTCTGTGTACTGTATTTTTGACCAGAAAAGATGTGTGCCTGTTACACAGTGCCTTTTAAGTGACAGTTTTGAATTTAATAACTAATTCTTTAAAAACTGAGTTTCCCACATTTATGTTAAATATAGTTTATTAATACACACACTTTTAGGAATATTCTGTCTAAAACAAGGTCATTCTGAACACAAATCACATTCTCAGCTGTCTTTCTCCTGCCGCCGCATCACTGCCTTTGCCCTATAGCATATTCTGTAGACCACTGGGTACCTTTGTCTCCTTTACAGATGCAGAAACTGAGGCTCAAAGAGGTGAAGCAACCTGCTGACCCAAGGTGGTGGAGTGATCTGGGACAAAGCTGGACTGGAAGAACTCAGGGGTCACCATGTCACATTTCCCTTTTCCGTGAGTGCCTTCCTTGCCTTGCTGATCTTTAATTTATCCCCTGGTTACAACAGACTCCTCTTGGCTGCTCAAGTCTAAACTTAGACACAGTTTCTTTCTTTTCCAGGGAAGGTTTTCCATATGGTCCTTTACATAATTGGTCCTTGGCTAGGAAAGAAAATGTATGCTGGTGTCAGGGGGTAAGCCCTCCAACTGTTCAAAGTTAGCATTCTGCCTGTTACAGTTCTCAGTGGCAGAGTTAAGTAAATCTAGGACAAGTGCTCTCATCAATCACTGATGGGGTCTGTATAGGAGGATGTTGCCAGTCCTCTGAGGCCTGGTTTAAGAAATGCAAGTAGCTTTAGGAAAAGAGAGAGGCTGCCACTTTTCAAACTAATACTTTGTCTGCCCCCAGTCTCTGGCCTGCAAGCACAGCAGCATCTCAGGCAGGCATGATCCGCTCAGCTTCCCCTACTTCGCCATCTCAAATCCCCACCCGGCAGTGATTCATACCTGAAGAGTAAGAGTGTACAGAGGCAGAAGGCAAGACTACAAAAGACCTAGAATAAAAAAGCTGAGGAGAAGTAGCAATTAGGGGGGGACAATTCTGCAGAGACTGAGAGTGCTGAAGCCACAGGGCAAGAAGTCCGAGGGTGTCAGAAATTGAATGTTCCACCCAGGTCCCCAGCCAGGTCCCTGCCATGGTACAGAGATTTGTGACAGGTGTTTCCTACTGTGAATACATGTAGAGGAAGAGAAGAAACAGAGGCCCTGGAGATCCTTGGGACAAAGAAAGTGAGGCTTCAGAAGTAGAAATCAACCAGACACGAAAGGAACACAAGATCAGCCTTTAAGCCTGTGCTTTGAACCCACACTGGGCCCTTGCAAGGGAAGCAAGCGCTGGCTGCGTGGTCATCCCACGCTGCTCCCAGCTCTGCTGCACACGGCTTTGTGCAAATAGGAAAAGGCACTGTAGACTGGCATTTACCCTGGTACTGTGCTTGGCACTCTTTATAGGCATTAGACATCATTTAATCTTCTCTGAAAGCCTATTAGGTAGGTTATTATTATCCCCATTTTCCAAAGGAAGAAGCAGAACTCTGCAAAGTCAAATAATTTTCCCAATTCACACATCTGTAACGGGAAAGGCCTAGGTTTCAACCAAGGTCTCTCTGACCTCAGAACCCAAATTCAAAATCATTATGCAAATTATGTCTTGCAATGTGTTTGTTCTAGGAGAAATTGTTGACCCTCTAGTAATTACGCTTAGATGCTGCCAAAGTAATGTAGAGGACCCAGGCTTTCTAATTCTGCACTTCTTCTCTTCCTTCCTCCTTTCTTCTTTGCCTTCTTCTCATTCCTGTTTTCATTCTTTCTTTTTTTTCTCTCCCCTCTCTACTTCTTCAGAAGTTCTCCTTAACACCTAACATGATCTTTGAAACCAATATTGGGTTCCCTGTGTGAAAAGATTTCCTATTTGGAGGCAAAGGTCTCACTCTCTTTTGTCATTTCCAACTCTTTCCTTTTCAGAACTTTCTTTCAAGGATCTAACATTTACAGAAATGTTTAATTTGTTGGTGAGCCTTATAATGGATGTGCCAAGCATTCTCCAGAAAATGTATCTAGTAGTGAAGAACGACAGAAGAAATCAGACAAAGTGCAAATGAGGTCACCGAGGAGAATTGCGATTGTCATCAGGCCCAGGAGAGAGGTTTTCTATGCGCCTCCCTGGTTGACTTTTAAACCACCAGCATGCAATGCTTTTCCTTCTCCCAAGGCTGCCTCCCTGCAGCCCAGCCCAGAAAACTGGCAGGTGGTTTCCTTTCTTGGCCCCACTTGCCTGTCTTTTCAACCTGACCCTGTTTCCTATTGCCTGTCCTGCCCAGCCTGCCTCTTGGAGCAGCCCAGCGCCTCTGGATCCCTAACATGACCAGTTTACCCAACACCTAAATAAAGAGTCTTTACGAACAATTTATCTTTTCCCACCCACTTTGCCACCACAAGAAAGTATATGGGGAAATCACACCCAGAAAAGAACATTGCCAGCGATATTCTCAGAATTTGCAACTTCTCACTGCTGCAATGAACAGGGCAGCTAAGAGAACTGCTGATCCAAGTCACAGAATTATGAAGACAGCCAACATCACTGAGGACCACCTCTCCCCACTCCCGTGTTTCCTTAGCTCAGCTCCAACTGACTTAACTAGAACAGACAAAGAGTCATTAAAATATCATGCTGGACAAGATGTAATTCTCAGAATAATGTTAACATCAAATAAGCAATTGGGAGACAGCATTGTTCCAGCCCTGCCAGGGAAGAGGTATTTTGCAAACTAAGCATTCTTCTCACCCATGGGGCTTGGAAGCTGCAGGAGAGAAAATAATATGGATGAAGAAGCTATTCGCTGTGAGGATAGAAACTCTGTGTCAATTAAACCCCACCTTCTCTAGGTAGTCCAAGTCTCTGAATATTTAGCATCTAAAAACACAACTATTTTTTAAACATGAATTCTCTTATCCTTTTTCTAAATTGACCATTCAGAAACTCATCTGTAGAAATCAACCACCAGTCTACTTTTAAGAGAAGCTGCTAAATTCTCTTTGGGTCAACATCTGACATCTTTCCCATAGACAGATCAGTCAGCTTATGAGGTATTGTGGGGAATGTCACCGAGATAGAGGCAGTTACTTTGGTGTAGTGTAAAGATCATGGCCTCAAGTTAGTCTAACTTACCATACTAGCTCAGTCTGTGTACAGGGCTATATAGTATTCCCCCCAAAATTCAGTCCAGCCAAAATCTCAAAATGTAACCCTATTTAGAAATAGGGTTTCTACAAATGTCATTAGTTAAGATGAGGTCAGACCAAATTAGGGTGGGTCAGGCCAACCAATGGCTGGTATTCTTCTGAGAGAAAAGGCTTCCAGTGACACAGGGGGAAGAAGGCCCTGGAGTGAGGAAGGCAGAGACCAGACGGATGCAACTGCAAGCCAAGAATACAAAGACTCGCCAGGAGCCCCCGGAGTTAGGAAGGGACAAGGAAGGGTTCCTCCTAGAGCTCTCACAGGGAAAACAGCCCTGCCAACACCTTGTTTTTGGATGTCCAGCCTCCAGAACTTGAGAGGATAAATTTCTGTTGTAAGTCACCAACTTTATGGTAATTTGTTATAGAAGCAGTCGTTAATCAGCTGCATAAACCTCAGCCAGTTATGTATCCTCTTGGAACGTCAGTTTGTCTGTCTAGATCAGAGTTTAGGCCTACAACTTTGGGTCAATTATATAAGCTCTCTATTCTCATCTTAAAATGGGAGTAATATTCCTTTGTATAAATAGAATTGCAGTTAACATGCACTGGGCTCCTAGCACATCATAAACATTAGCAGGCATCTCACCAAATATTTGTAATCTATTTCTGTGCCCTGATCTCAAAAGAAGTTGATAGGGCTTAACAAATTCTTACCATAAATCATGATACATTTGAACAGAACCTGATGCTAAGCTTTCCAACATCCAATGCAAAAAGGCAAACGTGACATTTTATGTGACTCACATATCCACAGGGTAAATTGTCACTATTTTACTCTGGCAACTCTAAGAAAGATATTAATGGGTCACACTATACTCTCCTATGGACCTAAAGTTTTCCTTACATCTTTCCAGATTTGATTTAGCCTCATATGTTATTAAGTTTCTACTGTGTATAAGCCTGTCAGTGGTGGAAATAAGGAAAAGACCTAATTTCTGTCTAGAAAGAACTTTTTGTCCAGTCGTGAGGTAGGATTTAAAGGGCAGTCATAGGAGTATACAGGAAACTGATGTAAGGCAGAGTGGAATCATGTCCTCAGTCCTTTAAAAGTTGAAAGGATGGACAAACCACTACAATAATGTTCTGAAACAACACAAACCCACATTCTATCCTGTAGCCAGGGAACAGGTTTCTCGTCAACAGTGACCATCCCAAACCCCATCTCACCTCCTGCCCCCATCCCAGGGCAGTTGGTCAGATAAGGAACTTCTTTCTCCTGGAAAACTTACTCCGAGGATTTTCTTGTCCCAAAAAAACAAAGTAATGGTGTGCTACATGCTGGGAATACACTGGTGAGCAAAACAGACAAGATCCTTGCTCTGATAAGAGATTAACAGGGGAGACAGATATCAATTTATCATCACCAAATTGAAGGTGAAAATGTTCTCTGCTGTGAGAATAGATAATAAAAATGATCATGCTAGTTAGGGAAGTCAGACAGATTGTCCTATAGAAGTGATGTTAGAGTCGAGATCTGAAGGATAGTGAAATTTATCTTGGAGAAAAAAAGAAGACATACAAAGGGCCCGAGGAGCAGCGCCTGGCGGAAGGAAAGGGCTGAGCAGGGCACAGTCAGCGCTTTGGGAAGAGCAAAGGCAGTCACGGAGGGCAGATGAGGCTGTTGAGTTAGATGGCATGGGGATCGTGTGCCATGCTGTCTTCCACCCAGAATAAACGTGAAGCCACTTGAGAGTTTAGAAGTGTGGTTCATGAATCAGCAGCATGAACGTCACTGGGGAGCATGTTAGGAAGCCATCATCTCGGGCACAATCCCTACCTTGAAGCAGAATCTGCTCTCTAGGTAATTGGTATGGATAATGAAGTTTCAGAAACTCTGTTTAGAACATTTTTGGATGGTAGAAGAATTGCCAATTGTGAAACATCAACTCAAAACACTTGTGTTTGTGTGTGTGTGTGTGTGTGTAGGCGGGGCAATGATAAATCTCATCACAGAATCATCTCTTTGAGAGCAATAGCCATGTTCTTTCCTATGTCACTGCCCCCCATGCACTTGGGACATGATAATTATGTTTAGTTTGCGCCATAGTCAGTGCACCCCCTTGGTGACCACTCTGAGGCACTCAAACCCAGTGCCTTGGCGGGGCCGCTTCCATTCCTGACAGATATCTCTGATATCTCCCCCCACCCTTTTATTCTACTAAATTCTGGAGTTTAGACATAGCCTGAGATTCTACCCCCACAGTCCACCCAGGCATAACAAATGATCTGAATTACTATTCGAGTACAAGATTAAATCAATTTGCTACCCCTGATTACTCTGAGCAAAGCATAGAAACAAATATTGGCAACAATTGAAATTTCTGAACCTTCAAATGTGTTTGTTCAGGACCTTTCTTGTTTGCAAGCCTAATTTCTGAGACTGCCTTTCCTGGATAGAGGCAGAATCACACCACATTGGAGGTTTAGAGAGGCTGTGCTGATCTCACAGAGGGCTCTCCAACTAGAAGGAGAGGGATCTGTACCAGCTCTGAGAGCTTCTTCCTCCCAGCAGCTGAGGAGGGAGCATCTCTGGGCCATTTAATGATTATGGCACATGCTAAACCTACCCCGCGCTCTCCCAAGGGTGCAGAGGAGCTCTGATGTGGTAGAAAATGCAGTTACTGCTCTCAAGCAGTGCTTCCTCCTGGGGGAAGAAATTATTAGTTCTTTTTGAACCTCCAGAGCTGCCTCTGGGTCTGGAAGGAAGGATGACTGGAAGCTGTTCAGAGACAACTTAACCTTCCTCCCACTGGGCAACTTCAGATACCACAAGCTCAGTCAGAGATGTATAAGCTGTCAAAGACCACAAAACTAATTTTCAATCTCTGAACCAAGCAAGATTCCCGGCAGCACAAATAGCCAGCTTCATTTTGCCCTCAAGTTGTTTTCAAAGGACAGACAAATCCTTCTCTCCCACAGCACATGCATAGAGGTCAATGATAAAACTGGATTTGCCACCAACTGTGCCAAATACAGTAGCTGGTCAGTTATTTTAAGAATAAGCATTTTTTCTGGCCACTTAGCTACATGAGTGTAATCAAGTGAAATTGATTATGTTTCTGTAGGGATCAGTTTCATTATTTGGGGGTCAAGTGGACTTAATCGGAATCAGTTGTTAGTTTGTAGCCACTGAGTAGATTCAAGAGGACCAATAAAGATATTTGACCCTACTTAAGTGTACTTTGAATTCTAGTGGTAAGAAGAATAAGCAGGAAACTGAGAACATGGCTCCACTCTCAAAATCATTGCCCCATAATTAAGTGACACTGTATCAATATGATATCAGCAGAGGCAAATATAGGATGGACTTTAATAAACAGAGGTAGTGAATAACATCAAACAATCAAACAGAAGTTTTTGAGGAGAGACCCAAAAAATATCAATGAAGACTTCAGGCTCAAAGGAAGAGGGTAAACTTAGGATGCATGCTGAGAGTTAAAAAGGAAAAAAGAAATGTTGAACTGTTAAGTCATCCAGTATATATATATATCTTTATTGAGCATGTTCAGAAGATCTTAGTGCACACCGTACCCCTCATACTGAGAGCACTCTTCCCAGTGAGAGAGTCAGGAAGGGCCAGGCAGGAAAATCCTGAAAGAAGGATTATTCCAACAGGTAAAGACATCTTCTTTCCTAACATCCCAAGTCCCACATAACTTCTCTGCAATGTTCAGAAAGATTTATTCTGGAACACAAAAAGGTAGCAACTAATTCCAGCTTTTGTATCTGAGTACTGTAATTTCTATATTCCCCTGGGAGTTCCTCTACCACAGTTTTGTTTTATTACTATGTTCAGTTTTATGCTCAGCGTGAAAACGTAAGACTTCTTGCCACCAAATTCCATGATACTGATTCAATATTTTTTTATACCTTGGCTAACCCCTCTGGGAGAAGTACTGTTGAGATATATTCCTGTTTGAGAGAGCTGTGATTTGCTAATCAGCACAAAGCCCATTGCTGAACAACAGACGTGTACTTGAGTGTGCTTATTATGCACCCTTGGCATAGTGTAAGATTCACTATATAATAAGGAAAGTGTTAGTTCATTCAGAAAGTCAGTCCGAGCAGGTTGTTGATTTCAACAGTGAGAACATCTGGATGAAGCTTGGAATTTAAATGAATTGTTTGAAATTTCATAATGGGATAGGTTTAATGAGAGTGGGAGGAGGCATAAAGGAGATACTTATATTTAGCTCACTTTCTTGAAATGGAGATCTAAACCCAGAAAAACATGATATATATTTTAAACAGTAGATACAAGCAAATACAATTGAAAATGATATTATGCTCAGTTCTATTCAGAATACAATAGGGAAAACATATTTAGATCTGGGTTTCTTGTTTTAACAAGCATAAATATTCATAGGAATGTATCCAAAGGGGTGAAGTATTCAGAAACTGCATCATGCCAGGAATGGCAGAGGATATTTACCTAATTTTAACCCTGGGGGGCAGAAATCAGAAAAATGTCTCTGAATAACTGAAAAACTACTCTGGAGATGCAAATTCATTCTGTGTTGCTGTAGGAGGGCGGAAGCCATAAAGAAGTGAGCACAGTGGTAGAATTTCCAAGCTGTTGGAACTGCCTGGTGATGGAATCAGGATGGCAGGAGCAGAACAAGATGGGATGAAAAATAACAAGGGAAATAGGTCATAGAGGGAGGAACTGAGTGAGGAACATTGGAGTGTTACAGACCTGACTCAAATCTCTACATAAAGGAAATCAGAACCAAGGGACCTTTTGGTTTTTTTAGGAGACTTTATTTTTTTTTTAGAGTAGTTAATAGATGTACCCTAAAATTGAAACGATAGTACCCAGAGTTCCCATATATCCCACACCCACTTTCCTGAGTATTGACCACTTACACTGCTATGATACATTTGTTGTCATTAATGAACTAATGTTGATACAATATTATTAACTAACTAAAAGTCCATAGTTGTTCAGATTTCCTTAGGTTTACCTAATGCCCTCTTCATGTCAGGATCTCACCCAGGACCCCACATTGTGTTAAGGTGTCCTGTCTCTTGTGCTCCTCTTACCTGTGAACATTTCTCATGCTTTCCTCCTTTTTGATGACCTTGACAGTTTTGAGGAATGCTGATCATGAGTTTGGGGGAGGAAAACCATAAAGATAAAGAACCATTTTCAGCACATGGTATGGACATGGTTCATCACTGTTGATATTGACCTTGATCACCTGGCTGAGGGGGTGTGTATTGATTTTCTTTGCTGTAAAGTTACTCCTCCCCCTGTCCCTTTCCATGCTGTACTCTCTGAAAGGAAGTCACTATGTGAAGCCTACAGTTAAGAGGCAGAGATTTATGTTCCCTCCTCTTTGAAGGTAGAGTAACTGCACAATTTATTTGGAATTTTCTTGCGGGGGAGATTGTTTCTTCTCCATCAATTATGTATTCATTTAATCATTTATTTAATAATTATCAGTTTGGACACAGGGACATTTATGTTATACTTTGGGTTATATTCCAATATTACTGTATTTCATTGTCCCCATTCTTACAGCTTTGGCTACTGGGAGCTCCTTCAGTTGGTCTGTGTGTCCCTCTGTCTCATAATCTATCAATGCATGTTTCTTTTTCTTTTTTTTTTCTTTTCTTTTCAACACTTCCCTACTTCCTAATATTTCAAGATGCTCTAAGCTCATACTCGAGACAGCCATTTCTCTAAGGAGCATTACAGAGTTCATTTTATATAGAAAATGGTATTATAGACCTAGACCTGGTTGGCGGGTGTGTTTATTACTACTGGGGTGTTGTTGCTTCTAGGCCCACTCAGCTGACAGAACTAGGAAATGTATGTATGTATACTAAACCAGGAATATACATTTATCTATAAATATTCCTATATGAAACCATCTGTCTCTCGATTAAGCTGAATTTAAACTGATGCTGATCTCTCCAACTTTAATCTATTACTACATGGATCATTCTAGCCTCCTCCCCATGGCTAGCTATATCCTCCCTCTTGAACAATAAAAAACCTGGCTGCCACACTATCATTCATTTATTTAGTTGTTCAATTTCAGTATACCTACATAGCAGCATCTGAACCATTAATCTATACCCCATGGAAACAACGTTATCAACCAGTATACAGTGCTTAGTGATGGTCTTTTTGCCTTTAGTTCTACAGACTCCTCAATTCCAGAGTTACATAGGTCAGCACTATCCCCTTTAGTGAGATAGTTTCCTATATTTTGAATACAGTGCAGGCATCCTCAAACTACAGCCTGCAGGCCACATGCAGCAGTATGATTGTATTTGTTCCCGTTTTGTTTTTTTACTTCAAAATAAGATATGTGCAGTGTGCATAGGAATTTGTTCATAGTCCTTTTTTTAAACTATAGTCCGGCCCTCCAACGGTCTGACGGACAGTAAACTGGCCCCCTGTTTAAAAAGTTTGAGGACCCCTGAGTTAGAGGCTCTAATCACAGTCTGGATTCTTTCTTGGGATCCTCTGCCCTCCTAATTTTTTCTTATTTGCCAACATTATGGTTCACTCTTTATATTGTAAAATTCTATGGACTTTGAAAATAATGTCATGTATCTACCACTATAGTACAATACAGCATAGCTGCCCTGGCCTAGAGATCTCTTTTTCTTCCCCTGTTTGACTTACTGCTCCTTCCCTTGGAGCTCAGGCAACCTCTGATCAGCTTACCATTTCTACTGTTCTGTATTTTTCCAGAATATTCTATAATAGAAATCATACAGTGTGCAGTCTTTTCAGACTGAGTCCTTTCACTTAGCAATATACATTTAAGTTTCATTCATGGGTTTTTGTGGTTTGATAGTTTATCTCTTAAATGTCTATTTGCTTATAAAATGACCTCCTGGTGAATTATAGTTTTTGTTGATTATGAATAAAGCTGCCCCAAACATTCACATTCAAGTTCTTACATGGTTGTAATTTTTCAAATAAGTAGAGTAAATATCTAGAAATATGATTGCTAGATTATATGATAAAAGTATGATTAGCTTTGAAAAAAATGGATGAACTATCTTCCTATGTGATATTCTTTACTTGGTAATTGTCATTTTTTTTTTTTTAGCCATTTTAATAGATATTTGGTAGTGTCTCATTATTGTTTTATTTTTTTTTCTTTTTTTTTTTTTTATTGTAGATAAAAATATGCACCATAGATGTGGCCCGACCCATTACCCTCCCTCCACCCAAACCTCCCCCCTCCCTTCCCCTTCCTTGGTCCTTTCCCCAAAGTCTCATTATTGTTTTAATTTGAAGTTCTTCAATGACCAAAAATGTGAAGAAGTTTTTCCACATTGATTATCTTTCATGTGTATTTTTTCTTTGAGGATATGTCTATTCAGATCATTTTTAAATTGGGTTGTTGTTTGTTAAGCTTTAAAGGCATTTGCATTTGGAATACAAGTCCTTTATCAGATGTGTTTTTGTATGTATTTTCTTCCAGTCTGTGGCTGTATTTTCATTCTTTTTCATAGTGTCTTTCATAGAGGAAAAGCTCTTACTTTTGACAAAGTACAAATTATCATGTCTTTTTTTTTTTTTTTCTTTTATGCATCATGCTTTTTGTGTTACATTTTAAAATGTATTTCCAAACCCAAGGTTTCCTGGATTTTCTCCAATATTTTTTTCTGTTAGCTGCATAGTTTTGAATTTTATATTTAGGTCTATAATCCATGTGAATTATTTTTCATGAATGGTATAAGATCATGTCTAGATGCTTCTATTTCATTGGTTTTGATTTTTCCTTCCTAGTTTTTGAGTTTTGTTATCTAATTATTTCAGTACCATTTATTGAAAAGGCTATTCTTTCTCCATTAAATTGCCTTTGACTCATTCATCAAAAATCAGTTGCTATATGTGTGTGGGTCTAGTTCTGCACTTTTCTGTTCCATTGACCTATGAATCATTTCTTTCTTCAGTACAATACTGTCTTGATTACTGTAGATCCATAATCAGTCCTAAAGTCACCTAGTGTCAGACCTCTAACTTGGTTCTTCTTCAATATTGCAGTGGCAATCCTGGGTCTTTTGCCTTTCTAAATAAACTTTGGAACCAGTTTTTTGATAGCTACAAAATAGCTTGTTAGGATTTTGATTGCTACTGAATCGAGTTTTTGAAACAACTTGGGAAGAATTGACGTCTCAAAATACCAACTGCTCCTATGTATGAATATCTTTCCATTTATTCATATCTTTTTAGTTCTTCTTATCAGAGTTTTATAGATTTTTATATATAGATCCTGTACTTTTTTTTTTTTTTTTTTATTGTTGGGGATTCATTGAGGGTACAATAAACCAGGTTATACTGATTGCATTTGTTAGGCAAAGTCCCTCTTGCAATCATGTCTTGCCCCAAAAAGGTAGATCCTGTATGTATTTTGTTATATTTATACCTAGGTATTTCATTTTTGTGTACTATAAATGGTATTGTTTTTGATTTTAAAGTTCTTCACAGATATTTCTTAGTTCTCTCCTTCCCCATACCCTTAAGTGAGACAGAGAGGCTAAAAGGGACTGGGGTTGATTATTTGCCCTTTTGCCCTTCTCCCTAGGTAAAATAGGCTCTGTGAAAGTCTTTTTCCTTGGAGAGTAGACCCTTTGTTACGGAGAATGAACCCAGCATATTTCAGATTGGTTACTTTCCCCCTCATCCTGCCAAAACATGAAGTGATTTTGCTGGCTCTTCACCTTGAGAACCAGAAGTTAAAACCTACCAAAGTGTAGCCCACTCAAAACTGCAGCCGCCAGGGGTTTCTCCCTCTCAATCTACTCCACATTCAGCTTCCAGCAATTCATCAAAATTGCAGTTTAATTGTTCCTACCAGTTTATGGCTCCAGGGGCGTCTGCTCTAGGTAAACTTACACTGCCTGTAATTCTCTATATTCACCTGTTTCTCCGGATTTGGGGGGAGGCAAAGTATTGCCACCTCACTACTTTGATGAATCAAAGAAAAATTGCTGATTTTTAGCTCAGCTGTTTATTATTGTTCTAAGGATGCAAGCGATAACTTCCAAGATCTTTATGTGCTTGGACCTGAAACATGAAGACTGGGGAAATGAGATCAGGAAGAAAACCACAAGTAAACTGTTTATCTAGAATTTTTATTTTCAGTCTAAAAAAGAATTTTTTTTTTTTTTCTCATAACGTGAAGGAGGCTGTGAACATAGAGCATAGATGTTGATGTACAGCCACAAAGCTGGTTAGCAGACATTTATTTGTGAGCTTGTAGAAATGAAAAGTCAAAAAAGGTAGATTTTGTGGGTTTTACCCAGGAATGGCATGAAGAGAGAGAGTGAATTGCTCATTTCTCCTGGTATCTGTGTCATATTATGTAAGGGTGCTCTAGCAGATGGCCCAATGCTGGAAAACATACTGTTCCTATTTGTTAGTATTTTCTTGTTTCTTTCATCTATTAAGCCAAAATCTTAGTCACTAATTGTTAATGTTTATAGCATTTGCTTAAAATTTCTTTTCTGAATCCTTTGAGAATTAGTTGAAGGCATCTAAATACTTCCGTGTTTATCTCCTAAGAATAGAACATTCTCCCAACTACAACATAATTTTCACACTCAAAAAATTTAATATAGGCTCAACATGATTATCTAATATCTGATGCACTTAAAATTTGTCCAATGGTTCTCAAAAGGCCATTTGTTGTTTTGATGCCTTATCCAGCGAAAGATTATGAATCACTTTTAATTGATACGAGTCTTCAGTTTTTTTTTAAGATAGTTGTCCAGACTTTTTGGGGGTATGTGGTGGGGTATTGTTTATGACATTAACATTTTTTAAGAATCTAGATCATTTTTCTTTTCAGAGTATCCCTAAGTTTGGATTGATTTCCAATGATTTGACTTCAATTAAACATTTCAGGAATGTTATGGTGTATCTCTCTATAGAATCACTTCAGGAGACATAAGACACGTTCTTTCTATTAGTAACATTAAATTTGATCTCTTATTTAAGGTATTGTCTACAGAGTGTTTGTATTATAAAGGAGTTTTTTCAAATTTTTAATTAATAACTAATTGATATAAAGACTTTCTGAGATGTTATAAATATCCTGCTCCCCAACATTTTTCCTCAATAATTTAAACATTATAGATGTAGTCTGCCTGAATCAATTATTCTCTAGGTATAGAATGGAGGTGTTTTCCTATGATTTATTTTATATTTATCATTTGGCCTTTTTCTGTAAAACAGAAATTCACATTTTCTCCCACATATTTTTAATGTCAGTTGTTATATATATATGTACATATGTAAGTGTATACCTAATACAGAAACACAGACATTATCAGTATAGATGTGTGTGTTTTGTTTTATTAAATATGTCATTTTCCATTACCATTACTTCTAATTTTTTTTTTTTTTTTTTTTTTTTTTTTTTTCAGTTTTTGGCTGGGGCCAGGCTTGAACCCACAACCCCCTGTATATGGGGCCACAGGTATATCCTTGAGCCACAGGTGACGCCTTCCATTATTTCTAATTTTTATACTTAAGTAGTGCTAATTTTGCCAGTGATAGCACCATCAAGCTGGCTCTTGTAAGCTTTTGACATCCTACCTTTAGTCTTTTATCAAATTCTTATTTTCTATCACAATATGCTCCCATGTTGCTTCTTTCTTTCTATGCAGAAGGTCTAGAATCAACCATTTCTCCAAAGTTGGCAGGTTTCTGTCAGTGGGAAATGGTATTTAGAAATAAAGAATCTAACATTAGGTGCACTCATTGCCATTGAGATATCACTGCTCTGTGACCTTTCTGTAGGCAATGCTAAAACATATTTTAAAATTATGAGTTCCTAATTATCTCTAATGCCAATCTAGTGCCATCAAATTCATCCTCTTCTTCCTTCATTCCATATCATATTCCTTCTCATATAGTGAAAAAAATGTATAAATAGGCATGCTAAGAACTCTGGTTCCCAGTGTCGATATATTTACCAATGTATATAGTTACCAATATATTCCTCAAATCTACAATACACATATTAGTAGTTTCAGAGCTGCTACAACAATGCCACTAGCAGAACAAATCTAAATAGACTTCAAGATTTCCTTGTTCTTTTTCTCTTTAAAATAAATCTCAGCAAAGATTTCTAGAGTGATATATTTAAGAGTTCTTTTAACAAATCCTATTTTATTCTTTTGTGTGATTTTGATATCTGTTTGATGTAACATAAGATTATTTGTCTATATTTCTTTTTTGTTTGTTTTTTGTTTTGAGAAAAGGTCTCATTCTATCATCTTGGCTATAGTGTAGTGATATCAACATAGCTCAGTTACAATCTCAAACTCCTGGTCTCAAGTGATCCCCTTGCCTCAGCCTCCCAAGTAGCTGGAACTAGAGGCATGTACCACTGCACCCAGCTAATTTTTCTATTAATTTTTGTAGAGATGGGGTCTCACTCTTGCTCAGGATAGTCTTGAACTCTTGGCCTCAAGGAGTCCTCCCACCATGGCTTTGCAAAATGCTAGGATTAAAGGTATGAGCACCAAGTCCAGCCATTTGCCTATGTTTAAATTTAATTTAACTTTCCCTCATCTTTGTGATTTTATTTTGATGGTTTAAAATATGTAAAACATTAGCATGTAATCAAAGGCAAACTACAAAAAAAGGACACACTCAAAGAGGCTCTAATTTCTTCCCTAGTTCCTTCACCCTGTTTCTACCCATCTCTCTAGGTTATTAATTAGATTTAGTTAGGTTTGCTTGACCCCTCCTAACCTCATGTTGAAATTTTATACCCAGTCTTGAAGGTAGGTTTAATGGGAGATGTGTGAGTCTTGGGGGTGGGTTCTTAATAAATAGGTTAATGTCCTTCATGGGAGATGAGGATAAGTGACTTCTGACTGTATTACTTTGTACAAGAGCTGGTTTTTAAGAAGAGAATGGCACATCTCTTTCTGGCTTGCTTACTCTCTCACCATGGGATCTCTGCCTCTCCTTCACCTTCTACCATGAGTTGAAGCAGCCTGAAGAAGCCCTCAAGAAGCAGATGCTTCTTGTACAGCCTTCAGAACCATAAGCCAAACAAACCTCTTTTCCTTATAAATCACCCAGCCTCAGGTATTCCTTTATACAAATAGACTAAGAGATAAAATTGGTACTAAGGAGTTGGGTTTTGCTAAATATGCCTAAAAACGTGGAAGAAGCTTTGAAACTGGGCAATAGGAAGAGACTGCAAGAGTTTGGAGCCCTCAGAAGAAGACAAGAAGATAGGGAAAAGTTTGAAACTTCTTCAAGAGATAGTTATGTGATTGCGAACAAAGCTCTGATAAAAATAAAGGCAGTGAAGGCCACACAGATGAGGTCTCAGATGAAAATGAGGAACTTACTGGGAACTGAAGCAGAATTCACCGCTATTTTACCTTGACAAAGACCTGGGCTGCACCATGTCTATGCCATTGGGCTTTGTTGAAGGCTGAACCTAAGAGCGATAACATAGGATGTCTGATGGAAGAAATTTCTAAGCAATAAAACCTTCAAGAAGTAGAGAGGCTGTTTTTAACAGCTTACAATCAGAAATGGCAGCAAAGGAATGACCTTAAGGTAGAATTTATAATTAAAAATGAAGCAGAGCATAAAACATTTGAAAAATTCACAGCTTGGCTGTGTGTTAGAGAAGGAAAGAGCATTTTCAGGAGATGAATCTAACAGTGTTGTGAGCAAACACTTGCTGAAGAGATTAGCATGACTAAAAGGCAACCAGCAGCTAATAGTCAGAACAATAGGAGAACGTCCCTGAAGGCATTTCAGAAATCTTTGAGGTCCCCTTCATCATTGGCCTCAAAGCCCTGGAGGACAGAATGGTTTCGGGGAGACAGGTCTAGGTCACTTTTCCCCTGCATCACTTGGGATGCTTTCCCAGTATCTCAGATGCTCTGAGTCCACTTGCAGCTCAAATGGCCCCAGGTACTACTCAGGCTGCCACTCTGAAGGGTACAAGCCACAAGTGTTAGACTTTCACATGATGTTAAGTCTGTAGGAGCCTAGAAGGGAAGAGTACTGGAAGTTTGGCAGCTTCCATGTAGAAATACTGGGTGCTCAGGCAGAAGTCTGCCACAGAGTTGGAGCCACCACAGAGTACCCACTAGAGCAATGTCTTGTTAAGTCATAGAAGCAGAATTATGGCCTTCAAACCTCCAAAATTATAGAGCCACTGATAATGTGAAACCACAGCCTAGAAAAGCCTCTGGCATTCAACTCCAGCTTATGAGAGCAACCATATGGGCTATGCTCAGCAAAGCTACTGAGTTGCTTGTACCAGTGTGTCCAGGATAAGGGACATCAAGTTGAAGGAGATTATTTTGGAACTTTAAGGTTTAATGTCTACCCTATTGGGTTTTTGACTTGCATCATGCCCGTTTTCCCCCTTTTTGGGACAATTTCTCCCTTCTACACTGGAAATATCTACTCATTACATGTACCCCCATTATACTTAGAGAGTAACTTTGTTTTGATTTTACAAGGTCATAGCTGGCAGGAATTTGCCTTAAGTCTTAGATGAGACTTTGGATCTTTGAGTTGATGCTAGAACAAATTAAAAATTTGTGAGACTCCTGAGATGGAATGATTATACTTATTGAGAAGGACATGAGATTTGGATAGCCACGTGCAGAACACTATAGTTTTAGATTATTGTCCCTTTCAAACCCTTTGTTGAAATCTGATCCCCAATGTTGGAGATGGGGCCAAATAGGAAATGTTTGGTTTGTAGAGCAGATCTCTCACAAATGCTTGGTGTCATCCTCATAGTAAGGAATGACTTCTCACTGCATTAAGTCCCACAAGAGTGTGTTGTTAAAAAGAGCCTGGCGTGTTCCTCTGTTCTTGCTTCCTCCCTCACCATGTGATCTCTGCATACACTTCCCTTAGCCTTCTATCACAGTAGAAGCAGCCCAAGGCCCTCCGTAACCAAAAAAGAAGCTATACTCTGTAAAATACTTTAAAGAGGTTCATTCTGGGGGCGGCGCCTGTGGCTCAAAGGAGTAGGGAGGAGGGAGGGCACCGGCCTCTTATGCTGGAGGTGGTGGGTTCAAACCCAGCCCAGGTCAAAAACTGCAAAGAAAAAGAAAAAAGAGGTTCACTCTGAGCCAAATTTGAGGACCAGGAACCCAGAACTCCACCCAAGAAGCCTTGAGCAAGTGGACTCACTGTGGTGGGGTTACAGTTTGGCTTTATATATTTCAGGGAGACAGGAATTACAGGTAAAGTCATAAGCCAATATGTGGAAAGCATACGTTGGTTTAGGCCCAAAATGCAAGGTATCTTAAAGTGGGGGCTTATTGCTTTTGGGTGGGTTTAAAGATTCTTTGGTCAGCAGTTGGCTGGAAGAGTTAGGTTTTTCTAATAGACCAGGAGTCAGAAAAAAGGAATGCTTGAGACAAACTACAGGAAACATCCTCATACCCAAGTGGTTTGTTATTTACATTGAGGATAAGTAGGTATGTGTTACAGAGCCTCAGGCCTATTGATGAGTTACAAAGGACAGCTGTAAGAGAGGAGGGAGACATGGTGAGGGATGTCTGATCTCTTTTCTCATGGCTAGCAACTTAGGTTTAGGGATCTCCTTGACCAAGCAGTCAGCCAGTACAGGGGAACCTTAAGATTTTATTTTAGCTCACACCATACATTACCTCTTTTCTTTCTAAATTACCCATACTCAGATATTCTTTGTAACATAAATGGATTTAGACATTGGGTCACTAATTTCATTGATTTCTGGTTTATCCTTCCTATGTTTCCTTTTTGCAAAAGTAACACACACATAGGGTTTTTATTTTTCTTTTTATTAAATAATCCTGTTTGAGGGCAGCACCTATGGCTCAAGGTACAGGGTGCCAGCCCCATATACTGAGGATTGCAGGTTCAAACCCTGCCCAAGCCAAAAACTGCAAAATAATAATAATAATACGGTTTGAGGGTTTTTTTTCCTTTGTCTTTATTTTTTAGAGTAGATTTAGTCTCACAGCAATATTGAGAGGAAGGTATAGATTTTCTCATATACCTTGTGGGGGTCAGGGGAAATGTCCCCATCACCCCAGAAGGTTTGCTGAAAAGATCAACTTTGAATAAGGCAGAGTAAGAAGAGAGGGAGGTTCATTTACCATGCACTCAGGGAGAATCACAAAATGATTACCCAATATCCAAGTGGTGTCTAGAAATTTATATACCCTCATTTTTAAGGGGCATGGGAATGAAGAATATAAGTAATTTTCTTTAGGGGGGATGAATAAATACTTGTGAGAGTGACTGTGTAGAGGAAGGGAAAGATTGACTTATAAATTAACCTGAGAGACAGGTATTATATTGAAAATGATTTAGACCAGGTCTGGTTTCATTCTTGATCTTCTTTCCTGCAATATATTGAGATAGCAGGGAAGGGAATGGAGTTCAATTGTTCTTTTTGATAGGTCCTGCTGGTTGATGCAGATAAAGGGAAAATGCTTTTCAAGGCCTGTTGATCTCTAAGGGCCTTTAATTCCAAATAATCTTTATACAAAGAAGTCATATTTTGGGGTGAAATTTCCTAAGCTCCTTTAATCTTCTGCACTCACACAGGCAACATTCCTCATTATCAACACCCCCATCAGAGTGGCTCATTTGTTAAAATTTGGTGAATCTACAATGACAGATTATAATCACCCGAAGGCCACATTTACCTCAGGGCTCACTATTGGTGTTATACTTTCTAAGGGTTTGGACACATGCATGTGCCATGTATACACCATGATAGCATCATATGGAGAGTTTCACTGCTTCACAGATCTTCCATGCTCTGCCTGTTCATCCCCTCCACCTTCAAACCCTGGTGACCACTGATCTATTAACTATCTTCATAGTTTTGCCTTTTCCAGAACATCATCTAGTTTGAATCATGATGCATGAAACCTTTTCAGATTGGCTTCTTTCACTTGGTGATGTGTGTTTAACATTCCTTTGTGTCTTTTCCTGGCTTGATAGCTCTTATTTTTAGCACTGAATAATATTTCATTGTCTGGATGTACCACAGTTTATTTACACATTCCCCTACTGGAAGATGTCTAACTTCTTTTTAAGTTTTGACAATTATAAAGAAAGCTGCTATAAACATCCATTTGTAGGCTTTTGCATGAAAATAAATTTTCAGCTCCTTTGGGAAAATACCAAGGATATTTCTTTTTTTGCATAAAAGGTAAAATACTATATGCAATTTTTTTCTCACCATGCTTCTTTTCATGTACAGACACATATCACTCCAGATTAGCTCATAAATATCAACCTTATTTATTTCTACAGATGCATTTTACTGTGTAAGTATGCCACAAGTTTTTATTTTTTATTAAATCATAGCTGTGTAAAATAATGCAATCATGAGGTACAATGTGCTGGTTCCATATACAGTCTGAAATATTTTCACCGAACTGGTTAACATAGCTTTCATGGCATTTTCTTAATTATTGTGTTCAAACCCTTATACTCCTCACTTAGTAAACTTCACCTACACCCTTCCAAGATGCACCCTAGGTGTTGACCCACCAATCACCCTCCCTCCACCCTAACTCCCCCTCCTTTCCCCTCCCTTGCCCCCTTCCCCATATTCTTGTACTGAGATTGGGTTGTAACCTTCGTACGAAAGCTATTAATTAGTTTCCTTTAGGGCTGAGTACATTGGGTACTTTTTCTTCCATTCTTTGGATACCTTGCTAAGAAGAATATTTTCCAAGTCCATCCATGAAAACATGAATGAAGTATAGTCTCCGTTTTCTTTATGGCTGCATAATATTCCATGGTGTACAAATACCACAATTTATTAATCCATTCATGAGTCGATGGGCACTTGGGTTTTTTCCATGACTTAGAAATTATGAATTGGGCTGCAATAAATATTATGATACAAATATCTTTGTTATAGTGTGATTTTTTGCCTTCTAGATATATACCCAGTAGAGAAATTATAGGATCAAATGGCACATCTATTTTTAGATCTCTAAGTATTCTCCAAACATCTTTCCAAAAGGACCGTATTAGTTTGCACTCCCACCAGCAATGCAGAAGTGTTCCCTTTTCTCCACATCCACGCCAACATCTCTGGTTTGGGGATTTTGTGATGTAGGCTAATCTTACTGGAGTTAGATGATATTTCAAAGTAGTTTGGATTTGCATTTCTCTGATGGTTAATGATGATGAGCATTTTTTCATGTGTCTGTAGCCTGTGTGCTTGTCTTCTTCAGAGAAGTTTCTCTCCAAATCCCTTGCCCAGCCTGAGAGGGGATCACTTATTCTTTACTTGCTAATACGTTTGAGTTCACTGTGGATTCTGGTTATTAAACCGTTGTCGGAGACATGTCCTGCAAATATCTTCTCCCATTCTGAGGGCTGTCTTCTTGCTCTACTTACTATGTTCTTGGCTGTACAGAAACTTTTTAGTTTCATCAGGTCCCAGTAGTATATATATATATATATATTTTTTTTTTTTTTTTTCTTTTTTTACACATAGATCATGAATACATTCATGCATATGTGGGGTACAATGTGCTGATGTTTATTTTATACAATCTTACATGGTTAGATCAATTTTTTTTTAATTTATTTTTTTTTTATTATAGATAAAAATATGCACCATAGATGTGGCCCAACCCATCACCCTCCCTCCACCCAAACCTCCCCCC
>CAUYPK010046174.1:0-13651 GCA_963574355.1 Loris lydekkerianus
CGCAGGCGGCCAGCGTCTGTGGGGAGTGGGCGAGGAGGCAGGCGTCCAGCATCTCTGGGGTGTGGGCCATGAGGCAGGTGTCCAGCATCTGTGGGGTCTAGGCCATGAGGTAGGCGTCCAGCGTCTGTGAGGAGTGGGCCATGAGGCAGGCGTCTAGCATCTGTGGGGTCTGGGCCATGAGGCAGGCGTCCAGCATCTGTGGGGAGTGGGCCATGAGGAAGGCGTCCAGCATCTGTGGGGAATGGGCCATGAGGAAGGCGTCCAGCGTCTGTGGAGAGTGGGCCTGAGGCCAGTGTCCAGCATCTGTGGGGTCTGGGCCATGAGGCAGGTGTCCAGTGTCTGTGGCGTGTGGGCCATGAGGCAGGAGTCCAGTGTCTGTGGGGAGTGAGCCATGAGGCATCTAGTGTCTGTGGGGTGTGGGCCATGAGGCAGGCGTCCAGCGTCTGTGGGGGTGTTGGCCAGGAGGCAGGCGTCTAGTGTCTGGGAGGTGTGAGCCAGGAGGCAGGCGTCCAGTGTCTGTGGGGTGTGGGCCATGAGGCAGGCGTCCAGCATCTGTGGGAGTGAGCCATGAGGCAGGCATCCAGCGTCTGTGGGGTCTGGGCCATAAGGCAGGCGTCCAGTGTCTGTGGGATGTGGGCCAGGAGGCAGGCGTCTAGTGTCTGTGGGTTGTGGGCCAGGAGGCAGGCGTCTAGTGTCTGTGGCGTCTGGGCCGTGAGGCAGGCATTGACCATCAGGCAGGTGTCCAGTTTCTGTGGGGTGTGGGCCGTGAGTCAGGTGCCCAGTGTCTATGGGGTCTGGGCCATGAGGCAAGCGTCCAGCATCTGTGGGCATCAAGAGGGACCCTCATCCTCCCCCTTTCCAGAGCCCACCACACCTTCATCTCCATTGTCTCTGACCTGTGATTGCAGACATCCCATAAAGTAAACAGGAAAGGAGAGAGGAAAATTCAAATTCTACTAAGCTTTAAAGAAATATAAGTCCTTAAACCTTTAAAGAACTGTAATTCTGAGATCTGGAGCATGCCAAGACATCTGTATTTAGTAAAATTATTTTGATTAGAATCTATTTATTTATTCACCCACTTCCTAAGATGTTCATTAGCAGCTTCCAGTAAAAGATGCAGCTATAAGAAAGCAAAATTAAGTCATTTCATCAGCATTAAATGAGTCTCTAATATGTGCAGGGAAGGTTCAGGGGTCGGGGGCAGTTCAGCCTCGTGCAGAGAGCAGGAGCTTTGGAACAGCTTTTGGCCATGTAACTTGAGCAGGTTATTTAATATCTTGGAGTGTCAGTTTCCTCTTCTGTAAAACTCACTTAATAAACACAGAACCTACCTCACCAGAATGTGTTATGGGTATAAATAATGTATGTGAAGTGCTTAACATAGTCTCTGGCAAGTAAATGAGCATTTGACATCCAGTAACTACTGCTGCGATTATTTATTCCTGTGCTAGGAAAGAAAATGATGGTGGGGCCATTGTGCCTGCTTTGCAGGAGACAGAGAGGTTGGGAAGAAACTCTTGACCTTGGAGTCAAGGACACAGGGTATCACAGAGTGACTGTAGTACTGTAGAATGTGATGGGAAAAGGAGCTGCGCTAGGCTTGACTTTGAATTTGTCATGTGGTGAGAAGTCACCAAAGCCTTGAGCCACTTGGTAATTTAGGAAGGTCCCTTAGGTCATAAAGTGGAGGATGGATTGAGGTGGGAAGAGATGGGGACAGGAAGCAGCCGTGGGTGTGCTGTGAGACATGGGATAGAGATGGAAGTCACCTTCATTAGGACCTTGACAGTGCGGGGGCACATCAGGGACAGGTCTCAGGGCTTCTGGCTTGTGTTAATTGGGTTGCTCCACTGGGATGTCAGCTTATCAGGGCAATAATCTTGGTTTTGTATATTTATGCATCCCAAGCACATAGAACAGTGTCTGGTACACAGTAAGTGCTCCATAAGTGTTGAGTGAGTGAATAAGGGGTGGTTACATTACCCAGGGAAGGAAATATGGGGAATAGTGACAAAGTGCTACTGGGGCCAAGACAGTGATTTCGTTCTAGATGTGCTGGATTGAAGCAGCCCTGGGGACATTCATGTGGAATGTGTGGAGATGCCTGGGCTGGAGCAGAGTTTCAGAAATGTTGGACCACGTGATGGCTGAGTTCACAGGACCGGGGGGCTCACCCTGAGAAAGTGTGGAGCAAGAAGAGAGGAGCAAGGCGGAGACGCCGGAGAAGACTCAGCTTGCAGTGGAGGGGATTGAAGAAGGTGATCTAAGAGGTGCGAGAGGGTAAAGACCAGTTGAGGAATGGCAGACTGTCGAGGGAGCTGGGCTATCAACCCGAAAGTGACTTCAAGCAGCAGTGACAGCGTGAGCTGCAGCAGCGCAGGGTTTGGGCAGCATGACAGTGTGACAAGGGCCGCCAGCTGGCTGTCACCAGAGAGCCTGATGAACAGGAGTGAGAACTGGCTCCCAGCCACCACACTATCAGAATAGCTTTCTATTTTCCACTTCCTTTCCCCAAATAATTAGCAAATAATCTCAATTTTAATTAAATGCAAAACCAAATAGGCACATTCACACAATACTAACGATTGGTTTCTTTCTCAACTTGCTATGCCATCCTTTGGAAATAATGTCACCAACCTAAAAACCAGGTTAAAAAATAGAAATGTTCAAGTTCTGATGAGACTGTCCAGGTGTCCTCAAACTTTTTAAACAGGGGGCCAGTTCATTGTCCCTCAGACTGTTGGAGGGCCAGACTATAGTTTAAAAGAAAAAACTATGAACAAATTCCTATGCACACTGCACATATCTTATTTTGAAGTAAAAAAACAAAATGGGAACAAATACAATCACACCGCCTCATGTGCCCGCAGGCCGCAGTTTGAGGACGCCTGCATTTCCCACTTGGCTCTCAAGTGGTATGTTAGGTTATTCCTGTAGCTAGCAAGAGTGCTCTAATCCACACAATTTGGGGTCAATTTGTCCCCTCAGAAGACTTGAAAATGAGTGTGGCTTGCCTCTACTCTATTTCTACAAAAATTTACATTTCTCAAATGTCATTTTTTGAACTTTGATAAGCAAACTGAGAGTGAAACTCCAAAATGCAATGATTTCTCTTTCAGGCATGGTTAGATTTGTCTAAATCATTGGTCAGCTCAGACAGCTGTATTAAAACCTTTTTTAAAAATGACAGAAGCCAGAGCATGCTGTCTAAAGCACAAATCCTTTCCTGCTGTCTGGAAGGCCAATGCTTGCTTCACATGCAGGACACGGGTCCTGGGACTGTTCCGTCTGGCTGCCCATGCCCCCGGCGTGCACGTCTGCGTACCCACCGTCTTCCTCAGTCAGCTGCTCTGCTCAGGCACAGCCCTAAGGAAGCTTGTCCAGATCTGCAGTTTAGTGTGGCATTTGAGTGATAGAGCACAGTATTCCTATTCATGTAAATATTTTAAGTTGAAAGAAAGCCTTTTGTTATTGTTCTCTCTAAGAAATACTTTGGGAACTTTTCCCATAACAGAGCAGCTCTCAGGCTTCAGCAGCCCTGCAGGGAGAGGCAAGGAAGTCGCTTCTTGACACTGTTGGTTTTCCACAACTAAAACATTGAGAGATGGCACAGATCCACACCACTTGTAGGTGGACAGAAAGTCCCTGGTCTTCCGTAAACTGCCTACCCTTTCTCCTCCCCAGTCCTGGATGTGGAGAAAATTAACACTAGAAATAACCCGGAAGCCGTTGCACCCACCAGACCGTGGCTCTCAGAGAGCCCACGTCTTCGAAGTTTCCAGCTTCCTTCTCACTGTGGATGGGGTACGACCCGGCACCTGGATTTTCATCCAAGAGTGATTTCTTCTAGGAAGGCTTCCATGACTAATCCTGGCCCAGAAGTTATCTAGTTATCTTCCTTTCTTGTCTTCTCTTCTGTGGGGTGTGTGTGTGTGTGTGTGTGTGTGTGTGTGTGTGTGTGTGAGAGAGAGAGAGAGAGAGAGGGAGAGAGAGAGAGGGAGAGAGAGAGAGATCTGCTCTTTCCCCCTTTATCCTTCTGTTCCATTTCCTATTGGCTTGTCCATATATTCGTCTCCCCTCCAGCCTCTTTTTCACTTATAAAAGCCTTCAGAACAAAGATCATATCTTCTTTCCTTTTGTTTCCCATTTCCAATTATCTAGCCAGAGACAGAGGATCTGGGCATAAAAGTCGTGTTTAATGTTTAATCAGCGTTTGTGGATGAAATTGTGTTAGGACAGAAAGCCTGACCTGGGGGGATAGCCTTTCATCCTGATTAGCACATTTTGCTCTGCAATCCTTACCTTAAAGTTCAGTGGGGATCCACAAACTTGCCAAAAGTTCAGAGTGTGCTTGTGTGTGTGCGTGGTCTTCAGCCTCCCTCAGAGTCAGAGGTTGTCCAAACCCCTCGAAGCTGGGGGATGAGCCTCCCCTTCCCCTGGGTCCTGCCAGACAGGAAGTGGAAGAACACTTTTTCAGAACTGGTCAAGGTTCTTGTAGACATGAGGACATTCATCACTAAAAGCCCTAGGTGGGTGAGGTAGGATGAGGGAAGGAGGATGGCCCTGAATTGGCCAAAGATTAAAGGCCATTTTGCTCTAAGACTCTGAGGCCTACTATGTGTGGATGCCGCTGTGGTTATCAGATATGACCCAGGCATCCACTGTGCTTGGCAGCAGCCTCCCCGTCCCCAGGTTTTGCCCCCTTTGGCTTTTCCACGCTGTATTCCAGTTATAAATCCTGACAACAATCATTTCTTTAATATATTCTGGCCAGTACCTCCTGACATAGAGGCAAACACTTAGTAATCAACATTACAGAGAAGGAAGAAGAGGAGAAGAAAGAGAAAGATTTAGTAAGAGCGTAAGGATGGCAGAATATGGAAGCAGTCCCCTCAAATGTGTAACAGACAATGGCAGGTCCTTGGAAAGCTTCCTGTATTGTTTAAAGGGAAAGTCATTCATTAAACTGGAAACAGAAAAAATAGAGAGTAATTTTTAAGTGCATGCTTCACATAAATCATCTTAGTTCATTAGTACCAATATTTTTTAATGAACACTTGGTGCTGGTGTGAATCACTTCTCTGCTGACTCCATTAGGAAATCTACTGAGTGTGCGATTTGAGTGGGGGTGGAGATAAAGAGACTGTGAGAGATCTGTAATTTAGAAGGTGGGCAGCTCTCTCCACAGGTTGGAGAGTCCTCTACTCCATGAAGAGAGGGCCTCAGGAGCTGAACTGCGGAGGCCGCTTGTGGTTCAGAGAGGTGGTGTTGGGCCCTTCACGGAGTGGCTGGCTTGGAGCAATCTGCACGGCTGGTTCCCTCGTTGCCATGGCAACCACTGGAATGCAGAGGAGTACATTTGTTCATTTTTCCAATTATTCTATTATTTATATTGAGGCATCTTTGAGAAGATGATATACTTCTGGGGAGGATCCAAAAAGTCACCCTTTGGACAAAAGAAGCAATTAACCACAAGGCACCCCACGGTGGAAATGCCTGTCTGGTAATCACCAGGGGCCCAGTTTCTTTGCACCTTGCCTTGATGGAAATCTTCATGATTCAGTGGGATTTTCTGCTGGTCACAAAATAGGGAAATTGGCAGGTCTCATTTGTCAGACCCAGCTCTCGGTGGCCAGCAGGCATTTCTTCTCTGACAGATCTATTCCTTCACTGATTCAGGTTTTCATCACAGAGTGTGGTTTAATATAGTAACTTGACTATGTCACTACATGCACCAGTAAGGCGGCATTTAAAAACTCACTTAGCTAAGCACAGTGGTGTTCACCTGTAGTCCAAGCTACTTGAGAGGCTGAAGCAGGAGGATCTCCTGAGCCCAAGAGATCAGGGCAGCAGTGAGTTCTCATGACTTCACTGCATTCCAGCTTGGGCAATAGGGCAAGACCCTATCTCCAAAATACACAAAGAAATGAAATAATAACTCTTCTGTGGAAGCATCTTGTTTGAAAACACAATACAAAAGCTAGGCTTTAAAAATGTGGTGAATTTCGTTTTTCACAAGTCTAGAAAAATAAGTGAATAAATAAGCAAGCACACTCACAAGCAAGCAATAAACCACCCTCCCAAACCTTTACCATTTAGTGTGCATAATTTGACATGCTTCTAATTTCTGCCAGCCCAACTTTAGGGATTTAGAGCAAAAGGTATGGGAATGAGGGAAGTTCCTGGGGAGAAACAGAGTGAGAGATGATTTCAATCAAGTCAGCAGAGCCAGGGGCAGTGGCTCACACCTAAAACCCCAGCACTTTGGGAGGCCAAAGCAGGATCCCTGGAGGCCAGGAGTTCCAGCCTGGACAACACAGTGAGACTCTTTCTCAATAAAAAATTAAATCTAGCTAAAAATAGTGATGTGTGCCTGTAGTCCCAGCTACTCAGGAGGCTGAAGCAGGAGGATCATTTGAATCCAGGAGTTTGAGGCTATTCTGAGCTGTGATTTGTGCCCCAGACTGGACAGCAGAATAAAACCCTTTCTCTTTAAAAAAAAAAAAAAAAAAAAGGTGAAACAGAGATATGTGGTCAAGGACATTTCCCTCAGAACATCGATCATTATAATACATAACTGTACATAATCAATATATATAACTATTATAGTATATCAATATACTATAACTAATATAATACATATATAAAATATGTTGGACTAAATTTAAAGTCTGAAAATGGGAAATGGATTTATTATGGTTTATACAAGCAATGGGATACTTGCAGCTATTAACCAATGAGAATAATGAATTAGGTAAAATTTGTTGACATGGAATAATGCCTGTGATGTATTGAGGTTTTTAGAAGCAAGAAAGGAAGGAAAAACAAAAAATAAGATCGCAAACCATATGTATCTTATAATCATATTTTGCTTACAACTATTCTATTTATTTTTATAATGATATGTCAATAATTTTATACTCATAGAGAAAGAAAATCTGGGAGTAGAGTCACCAGAAGTTTAATAGTCATAATCTCTGGTGATAGGATTGTGTGTAATTTTTCTTCTTTCTTAGACTGTGAGCAGAAGAGTGCTGTTTTTGTAGCTGTATTCCACCTATGATTTATTAATCATCTATTATGTGTCAAGCACTGTATCATGTGCTGTTCTTGTGGAGCTTGTGTTTTACAACAGGATCTATCAGCCAGTGGTCTTAGTTACAAACTGCAGAAACCATTCTGTCTAATTTAAGTAGAAATGTTATTTATTAAAGGGTTGTTCTCCCTAGAGTTGTTGGGGGAGCTGGAGAAACAGATTCAAGGCTACGCTTTCAGAGCAATGCCCCAGATTACATCGCAGAACTGACCTGCAGGAGGTGGAAGATGCTTGATTAAAGGACCATCCTGCTTCCCCCGCACCAGTGCTGCTTCTGAGTCAACGACCTGGGTTTGCAGCCTCTGCTCTTCCTGAACACAGGACACGACAGCGGCCACCTACCAATAGAGACAGAAGATTCGCACACACATGGCAGTGTAGACGTCATATGCTGCCAGAGCCCAGGCCACGTGCTTCCTCCTAACTGCCAACGAGGCTGGAATCCGGGTTCTGAATTCTGCGCAGACGAGGCTGATTCATAATGTGGGAGTTACCCTCATCAGGGAAAGGCTGTTGAAGCAATGAGTAGCAATGAGGAATCTGACAAAAGTGTTTGTAGGTTAATGATAGTAGTCAGAATATTTTTTAATATATTGCGAGAAACCCAACTCAAACTATGTTAAAATTTAAAAAAGAGAAAATAATGGGCTCACAAAACCAAAACATCCAGGTTCGTACTGTTGTGGCTTCTGTTGTGGTTGGATCCTGGGACTCAAATGATGTCCTCAGGTATCAATCTCTCTCTTTCCTCACCCCACCACAATTTTATCAGCATAAACAGATCATTTCCCAAAGGCTTGGCAAGAAAAGCCTCACCCAGGACTTTGATTGGTCCAGTTTGGCCCGCATGCCCGTCCTTGAGCCAATTATGTTCCAGGGTACCTGGATCTTATGCCCATTTTCTGTCAACTCTACTCCTAAAATATGGACTAGGTTCCAGAGAACAAAGGCATATCCTGGCTCCACCACTTACTAGTTATATCCCCTTGGTCAAGTCTCTGAATTTCTCTGAGCCTCAGTTTTCTCTTCTGTAAAATAGGAGTAAGAGTAAAAACTTTGTAAGATTGTTTAAATAAGGTTAATATAAGATTTTAAAGCATTCCTATTTGTAAAGCACAGGAAAAATGATTGTCATGTAATTAGTACCGTATTAGCATTTACTTTTACAATTCCGTTCTGTTAGTCAGCAGAAAGAATAAATGACTCCCACATTTCTTCTGCACCCCAGATTAGGAAGTTGAAATGTGAAATCTAGAATTTAAAAAGAGGTCTTGGCTAGAATCTATTGAACACAGGAATTGTTTCTATCATTCAAAGAAGAGAGTGGGGTATGCAACCCCTAGAGGGGAGAGAAGATGAATAGGGGTGAACTGAACCTGCTCCATGACTGGATGAAACTCGACACCCGTGTTTTCGCATTATGCCCCATTCAGTAGACACGCAGCCTGCCAGTTTTAAACATGCTCTTTGTACTAACTGTCATATTTCTACCATGAATCTTTCTTGAAATTCTTCTGAACTCTATACACTTTAAGGATTTTTAAAAGATAATAAATTATTCCATTGCATTAAAATTAAAGATTTTAGTTCAAATAAAGCAAACTATAAATGAAGATGGGATGGCTGACAGATTAGAAATAAATGTATTATAATATCCTAAACAGATTGAGATTAGTATCCAGAATATGAGGAACTCCTAAAATCAAGAAAAGTAAAGCATGAAAACAGGAAACCAGAGTTATCTTGCCCCAGAGATATCCACAAAGAAGTCTCTAAGACACTCCATACATGGATATTCTTAGAAGTGATGTTGACATAGCAGGAGTTTGTAGGCAGCCTAGATCTTCATCAGTGAGGTAATAGATACGGTAGAACATAGTAAACAAAAGCTATGAACTAGAAGTACAGCAACATGAACAGATCCTAAAAACATAGTGTTGAGTAAAAAATAAATAAAATGAGGTCTTGAAGTCATTTCTTCGTGGTGGATTACAAATTCAGTATGCACAAAATAACAGTATGAATTTAGCAAGGATACAAACATGTTTAAAGAAACAAATACATTAGATGAGAATGTGTCAATCCCAACCAATACAAAGGCTGAAAATATGTGTGAAGCAATATTTCTTTGGGAACAAAATAGTTTCATATGTGTGAAACCTGACAAAGCTCTCACTTTTTACATGCAATTAATTAGTGCAGCCCTTGTTTCTTCCTTAAATTATGCAGGATGGGAATACAGTTTGTGTGCAATTTAAAACCTCGTCTGAACTTCATGGCCGCCCTGCATGTGGGACCTTTCCACCTTCTTGGTTTACGTGACCGCCTTTGTTGCCGTGACTAAAGCAATTGTCTCCAAACAAGTTTCCCTGCCCACCACCTCCAGATCTCCTACTCCCAGTAAAATTTCCAAACAGAAGCCAACGTGATCTTTTCAATACTTGGTTCAGATCGCATCACTGTACTACTGAAAACCCACCAATAGTTTTCTATTGAACAGAATCAAATCGTCAGAGATACAGGTTTACAAGATGCCACAGGATATGACACTGCACACTTTTAAGACTTAGCTTGTTCTGTAGAGCGTTGCCCGGGCTGGTCTCAAACTGAGTTCAAATGATTCTTTTGCTCAGCCTCCCAAGTAGCTGGAATCATAGGTGCGTGCCGTGGTGATGGGCCCTCTAAGGCTTTAAATCCCCCCAGCCCCCAGCCTTTGCCCTTCTAGAACCCTAATCCCTTCCCAGGTGTCTCCTCAGAGAGTCCATCTGTCTAAAATTGAGAAGGTGTTCAGGAAATGCCACCCCCAAATATGCCACTTTGAACTCTACACCGAGGACAATTGGAGAATAGCAAATGCTGGAGGGGCTTCCTCTGAGCTTCTTTAAAGACAGATCCTGCAAAAGGAAACCCACTGCCACAGATCTGCTCCCGGGAATCTCATCAACCAGGGAAGACCGAACCTGTCTCACGGAGAAGCCTGGGAGGAGACCCCATGACCAGAGAGACTCTGCCTCAGGCTGTCACCTGTCTTCTGAGGACCCTCCCCTCTCTCAGCAACTGCATACTCTCCCCTCAAGCTCCTACATCCCCTTTCCCCTCTACCCACGAAAAGGGTATAAGCTGCTAGGTCTCACAGGGCGGGCAGGTATTCACTTGTCTTTCCTGTGATGTCCTCATCTAAGTAATCAATTTATATACTTTTTCCTGTTAATCCGCTTGCTGTCAGTAGATTTCATAGACTCAATTGACAAACCCTCAAAAAGCAGAGGGAAAGAGTCCTTTCTCCATCCAGATCCAACTCTCTTTACCCTGTTTTATTTTTTCTAATGGCACGTCACCACCAGGCGACAGCCTCACTCTGCTGGGCAGTGCACGCCTTGTGTCTAGGGACGTCTTCTGGGGCTGCTCAGTGTGCAGAGGTTTCAGTACACTCACTAAACACTAGTTGTGGGAATAAACCAGAGAATGAATGGGAGGGCAGGGAGACAGAGAGAGGCACAGACAGGCAGGCAGAGAAGGGAGAGAAGAGCGACCCAGGCTTTTTCGGAGCCCCTGTGCTTGAAGTTTCTCCTTCCTTCCCAGACTCCCTGGTGCTGGCTCTTTTCCAGGTGTGGTGACTGACCAGGTAGCAGCTGTCAGCTGTATATTCTGACTCTGCCCCGGAAGGGTCCCCTCCCTGTGACCTGGGTCACTACAGTACTTCCTTATTTTTACCAACCCTGGAAAGAACTTGTACATTTAAGCAAGTTAAGTACTTTTTCAGATAGGTGTGGACAGATGCAAAAAAAGAGACATATATTTTTAAGCTGGAAAGCACATGTCCACTGCCAAACATTGAGAGAGCAGAAGCAAAAATTAGAAAGTACAGATGTCCAGTAACCTCACTCCCCTCAGGTAACTTCTGGTAACATTTTGGTTTATTTCCTAATATTTTTTCTGTATATATTTGCTCCTACATGCTTACATTTACCTTAAAAAAAAAAAAAAAAGACAAAGAAAGAGGAATTTAAAAAATGACACTTTATGAGAATAGTGTTTTCCTCTGTGATTTTCTTCCTCAAAACACTTAACTCCGGTCTAATTATAAGAAAAACATTAGACAAATTCCAATCGAGGGACATCTACAAAGCATCTGGCCAGAAATCCTCAAAACCATCAAGGTCACGAAAAACCAGGAAAGTTTAAGAAACGACCACATCAAGAGGAGCCTCAGGAGACGTGAGCACTGACTGTGACCCGGAGAAGCATGCAAGGGGTCCATGGGGAAATCTGAATGAGGGACACACTTTAGTTAACAGTATGTCAATTCTGGTTCATGGATTCTAACAAACACACCACACTAACATCAGATGCTAATGATGGGGGACCCAGATGTGGGGATATATGAGAACTCTGCTGTCTTCACAATTTTTCTGTTTAAAAATGGTATAAGACAAAAAGTTTGTTGTAAAAAGTGGTACTTGAAATGCTACATGACAAATATATTAGTGCCCTACATAGGAAGAAAAAAAAAAAAAAAGGATTGCTTCTGGAAATGTGCTTCATTTAGCAGAATTTTTCACCTCTGTACGGATGGCCTTTCCCTTTCCATTACTTGTGAGGCAGGTGGATGGAGCTCGTGGTTTGCTGTGAAGGAAACCCTGATGTTTAATTAGCTCTCTGTCAGATGTAGCCTGAGGATTTACATGTTTTTCCATGTTTAGGTTTCAGCTTGGAGCTCAGTCATGTTATTTTAGGATCGTTGGCCATCACTGCATGGAAAACACATCACTTTTTATAATAGTGCCTGTCTAACAAAAACGATTTACACGGAAGACAGTAAACGGGAAGCCTCGGATGCCAGAAGTCCTGTTCTGAGAACTGTCTGCACGGCATTTCCTTGTTTTAAGAACATCTTTTCATGTTGTCTATGAAAAAAAATAAATATTTCCTTGCCATTTCCTTTTCTGAAAAATAATAAGCTCCAGCACTGGGTAACGTCCCCTTTTAAGGGGTTGCTGGGAGGGATGAATTTCTCATTTGTCAATTCTGGGATCGGCCTCCCCCGAGTTTTTCCCCAGCACACGCGCTATTCTTGTAGTGGGTGAATTCTATTGGGGTTCAAATATCCTCGGTGCCTTTGGGTAGCTTCAAGCGTTGTTAATAAAAATAATTGTAACAATAATTAAAATAAGAGCTATAAGCCAGTCAATTTCCATGTGAAAAACGGGGGCAAAGATGCCTAATATTTAAGGTAGTGATGAGGATGCAGGGAAGATACATGAATTCAAGGAAAAGGAACACTGATTAGGGCCTGTGGAGAAATGGGGGCATTAAAAGAAACGAGGGGAGTCTCAAGAGCGGAGCCGCATACTCACATTACACAGGCCACGTATAAAGAAGGGTGAAGAATTGGATCTGTTTTGTAATCAGTGGACTACAAGATAAAATAAATAATATGTATGCACATATTCTCTGAGCATATGTTCTGCGTATTCACATGTATGTTCTATACACACTTTATGTGTTCTAACAGGTTATGTGTTAGATCTCTGTCTCATGAAAGCATAAGAGCAAGTGTTCATAAAAGAAGCATTTCCTGCACTCATCACACAATGTAAGAAAGACGACTTCAATATCTTTGAGAATCCTCCGTGCCCTCCCTGAACACATCCCTGTGGTCCCACTGGAGGTACCACTATGAATTTTATCATCCCTTGGTTTCTTCACAGTTCTTACTATGCAAAAATAAGTCTCTAAACACTATCTTTTTGGTTTTGCTTGTTTTAGGTTTATAAAATAGAATTAGATCAAATAGATATTTCTCTTTTTTTACTCAAAAATATGAGTATTTCTATTGTTATATGTTATTGTAGAATGTTGTAAAATGTCCACATTTATGACTTTTAAAAATGATCTTGTTAGTAGTTCCACATTTAGCTACTTAATATTAAAAAAAGATGGGCTAGGGTACATGTGAAATTTACTAAGTGTAGAGTATAAATGTCTCAACACAAAAACTAAGAAAATGCAGTGAAGGCTATGTTAACCAGTTTAATGAAAATATTTCAAATGGTATATAAAACTAGCACATTGTACCCCATAACTGAATTAATGTACAAAGCTATGATTTAATAAAAAAAATAAAATTTGCATTTACAAAACAAAACAAAAAAAAATATGGGCTATGTAATACTAATTTTTTTTTAATTGTTGAGACTGTATTTTTTTTTTTATTGTTAAATCATAGCTGTGTACATTAGTGCAATCGCCTGTACCCATTCTGAGATGCACCATAGATGTGGCCCCACCCATTACTCTCCCTCTACCAAAACCTCCCCCCTCCCTTCCCCTTCCTTGGGCCTTTCCCCATAGTCTTGTGCTATACTTTGGTTATAGCCTTGATGTGAAAGCTGTAATTTAGCTTCATAGTAGGGCTGAGTACATTGGATACTTTTTCTTCCATTCCTGAGATACTTTGCTAAGAAGAATATGTTCCAGCTCCATCCATGTGAACATGAAAGAGGTAAAGTCTCCATCTTTCTTTAAGGCTGCATAGTATTCCATGGTATA
>CAUYPK010046175.1:0-25774 GCA_963574355.1 Loris lydekkerianus
GAACATATTCTCCTTAGCAAAGTATCCCAGGAATGGAAGAAAAAGTATCCAATGTACTCAGCCCTACTATGAAGCTAAACTATAGCTTTCACATGAAGGCTATAACCCAACTATACCATAAGACTATGAGGAAAGGACCAAGGAAGGGGGAGGGAGGGGGGAGGTTTGGGTGGAGGGAGGGTGATGGGTTGGGCCACATCTATGGTGCATATTTTTATCTATAATAAAAAAAAAATTAAAAAGAAAAAAAAATAAAAAAATAAAAAGAAAATGACGATCGTTCTGGTTTTCAGTCAGCTCACAAGGCACCTCCTTGTAGAGTATTTTCACCTTTCCAATTTCTACATATGCTGACCAATGATCATAGAATGGTGGAAATTGAGTTCCTTGGCAACTTCTCACGCAGTTGTCAGAGGATCTGCTTTGATGATTGCCTTCAACTGGTTGTTTTAACATCTGTTGGCTGGCTATGGCACCTCTCATCTCCTTTGCAAAGCTTGAACCACCATTGCTCTATATGCTCATTAGCAGCTCCTGGGCCAAATGCATTGTTGTTGTTACAAGTTGTCTCTGCTGCTCTACAACCTATTTTGAATTTGAATAAGAAAATCACTTGAATTTGCTTTTTGTCTAACACCATTTCCATAGTCCAGAATAAATATAAAATAAACAAAAAAGCATTAAGTTATTAGCAAAAACTCATAAAGGGAGAAATGTGCATTAAATTGATAACCACATAAGCGCATAACATAACCAACTTTTTAAAGAATGCATCTCAGGATCAAATAGCAAATTTCAACAATGCAAACACCACAATTACCTTTGGACCAACTAGACTATTTACCTCCTCTGGATTTGGAAGTTGATCCCAATGTAGCATTACTAAGAGATATCGCATTTGAGAGGTGATGGTGTCATGAGAGTCCTCATAAATCCTTTAATCTATTCATAGATTAATGTATTAAAAGGCTAATGAGTTAATGGGTCATTACAGAAGTGGGTTAGCTCTAAAACTAGTGAGTATAGTGTTATAAAGCCAGCTTGACTCTCTCATCCTGTGTTGTTTTTCACCCTATTATGAAGCAGTAAGAAGACCCTCACCAGATGTGGTCCTCAACCTTGGACTTTTTAGTCCCTAGAAATTTATTTTCTTTATAAATTAGCCCATCTGTGATATTCAGTTACAGCAACAGAAAATAGACTAAGACAACATGCAACTTAAGCCTGACCCTGGTCTTCCTTTACCAACTCATGATAAATAGTACAGTGTAGAACCAATGACTTTCTGAAGTTGTATTAATTAGTCATTTTGCAATATCAAATATGCTTTATTCTATAACAATTTTTCTCTTTAATCATTTTATTTCCATTACTATTATCTGTGATGTTGATACTTTCTATGGTGGCAAAGACACGGGCCCCGTCCACTTTCAATGACAGCATAGGGGTGATTTAAATCACCCCTTGATTTAACAATAACAACAAAAGTCATATTGTGTCTGAAGTCCTAACAAATCACTCTTGTTATGATTGCATTTTTTTAACTGCCAAATCATTATGCACACTTTTAACTAATTTTCTATGCCTCTTCTCAGCTCTCTTTTGGAATTATTTATGCTAAATTTTCTCCCATTCTTAGAATTATTTGCAGATTACAATAATTTAGAAATGGAGTCCCTTTTGTCATGTTCTTTCCACATTGATTACCACCTTATTTACTGGGTTCCATTAGTATAAGTTATACTACTCAGCTTATTATGTATAAATGTTATTAAAGCAGGGATCAAGGAGAATGGGTTAAAAAACACCAAATACTACCCATCATAGCTACTTTCTGGAGCCATTCTTAAATTTAAACATTTTTAATATATGTATAAATATTATAAGATAAATGGGCAGAGCTTGTAGAACATTTTCTCCTTTTCAATACCAATATGTATAATTGAACAATCATTTTATTTAAGATGCAAAGTTATATGGAAACATAAATTTATAAAATATCACTTAATAATGAGTAGGCAAAAAGACTCTCAAAATTTTTAATTTTTATCTTGAAAATATGTCTTGTCAGTATAGGAAGTCTTTTATATAAAGAAGATGTCAAGTAAAATGGCTTTTTTCCAGGTTACATTATTGTTTGTCCACATGTTCTCTCTATATATTTAAATTTATTTAAAATTTTTTCTTTAGTGATCAAAATGGAAAATAAAGAGGTATAATTATTAGCAAGTTATCATATCAATATATCGATTCATATTTAGATGGTAAGAAGAGTCAAGGAAAAGAAGGTAATAGAGTGCTCAGGTAGCTACTTTCCAAATTGCTCAGTTCTTATGAAATACTTCCAGTGTGTTGGTAATAGGCAAAATCTAAAATATTTAAAGAAATCTTCAAAGGAGTTAAAATGAACTATAATTAGGACACCTAATTTTTAGTCTCCATATTCTTCTGCAGAAATCACTCTGTAAACGACTCTCAAAATAAATAATCATTAAGAATTTTCTCTGTATCACATATTCTGCTGCGGGCTTCATGTCCATTAAGCATAAGTTTTAATTAATATATCTAGAAATTACAGTTTGAGATATGAACAAATGCCCCACTACTATTAAGAGGCAGAAACTGAATTAAGAGGCCAGACATGTCTACTTCAACAGCAGTTGTGAAGAAAGTGTTTGTACACTAAATACTATGGACACTTTCTATATGTTTCATATAGATTGTAAATGACTTTCTTGCTATTGTATTGAGACTATGTTTCTAGTTCTAGCTAATGGATTTTAAGTGGAAGTGACATGTATCAGGTTCCCCCAAGACAGGTAAAAAAGTTTGCAACCTCCATGCTTTTTTCTGTTAAAGCTTCTTTGGAGGCATCTTTCAGATAGTAAAATTACAAAAAGGAGAATGCTCATTTGTGTTTTAGTCTATTTTGTACTGCTATAAAGAAATACCCAGTAATTTACAAAGAAAAGAGGTTTATTTGGCTCATGGTTCCACAGGCTGTAATGGGAAGCATGCTGCCAGCATCTGCTTTTGCTGAGGGATTTAGGGAACTTCCCACCAAGATAGAAGGTAAAGGAAGAGCAGGTGTGTCACATGACCATAGAGGGAGCACAAGAAGGGAGGCGTGGCCAGGATCCTTTGAACAAACAGCTCTACAGTGTAGAGAGCTTCAAACTATTGGGGAGCTCATTACCCAAACACCTGCTAGACCCAACCTCCACCCCTGGGCATCAAATGTCAATTTGAGATTTGGAAGGGACAAACAACCAAACCATATCATCATGCGTATGTTGCCTAACACTATTATTAAAAAGTACCATAAACTGTGCATCTTAAACAACAGACATTTGTGATCACACATCTCTGGAGACCAGAATGCCGAAATCAAGTTACCAGCAGGACCATGCTCTCTCTGAAGGCTCCAGGCAAGGTTCCATTCCTGGTCTCTCTCCTAGCTTCTGGTACCATTATACATCCCTTACCTTGGAAATAGCCTTCCTCTCCCCTTCTCTTTTCACCTTGTCTTTCCTCTGTGCACATCCCTCTCTGTGTCCAAATTCTCTCCTTTTTCTGAGAACACCCATCAGAATAAATTAGGGCCCATTCTAATGATCACATTTTAACTGAATGGATATGCAAAGACTGTATCTCCAAATAAGGGCATGCTCTGAGGCACTAGGTGTTAGGACAACATATCTTTTTGGAGGACATAATTCAACCCATACACCATTATGCCTGCATTAAACATGCAAGCAAGAAATGAATGCTTAATGTTAATGCTTTATTAAACCACAGGATAGTTTTATTCTTAATGTACTCTATACTGTACTGAAATTCTATGTCATAACACCCCTGGGCAGTTTTCAGTTTCAGCATTTCTGTCTCTGCTTAGCCCCGTTAAATAAAATTACCTGTAGGTACAATAACAAAATTCTGATGCACAATCTTAGTTAAAACAAAGTCCTCTAAAATGTTTGTCCTATTCATTGGTCATACTCCCCATTTTCTTCATTGACTATTATTTACAGTCAATAATCCTTTCAAGACTCATAATCAACCCAAATTTCCTTTCTTCCTTTTTCTTCCTTGAGAAAATGGGATTGATCATTATTAAGATAACCCCCTGACTCTATAAAATGTATTATAGAACCAAGAGATGAACCCAGCTATTTACCATCATTTGATCTTTGCCAACCCTATTGAAAATATTCAGTGGGGGAAGGACTTCCTATTTAACAAACGGTGCTGGGTGAACTGGCTGGTGATCTAAGAAGACTGAAACTAGACTCCCACCTTTCACCATTAACAAAAATTTATTCTCACTAGTTAAAAGATTTAAACTTAAGACACAAAACTATAAAAATACTAGAAGACAGTGCAGGGAAAACACTGGAAGAAATTGGCCTGCGAGAATACTTTATTAGGAGAACCCCTCTGACAATTGAAGCAACACCAAAAATACATTACTGGGATCTGGTCAAACTAAAAAGCTTTTGCACAGCCAAGAGCACAATATGTAAAGCAAACAGACAACCTTCAGGATGGGAGACTTTTACAGGTTGTGCTTCCGGCAAAGTTCTGATAACTTGTATCCACAGAAGAACTCAAACTAATCAATAAGAAAAGAACAAATACTGCATATACTTGAGTATAAGCCGAGTTTTTTTGGCACAAAATTTGTGCCGAAAAACCCGAACTCGGCACAAATTCTGTGCCGAAAAAAGGCTTATACTCGAGTATATACGGTAACTCCATTTCTATGTGGGCAAGAGACTTGAACAGAAACTTCTCTGATGAAGACAGGCGCATGGTCTACAAACACATGAAAAATGCTCGTCATCCTTATAAGAGAAATGCAAATCAAAATCACTTTGCGATATCATCTAACTCCAGTAAGACTAGCCCACATTACAAAATCCCAAAATTATAGATGTTGGCGTGGATGTGGAGAGAAGGGAATACTTCTACACTGCTGGTGGGAATGCAAGCTAATATGACCTTTTTGGAAAGAAGTTTGGAACTCAAGGAACTAAAAGTAGACCTACTGTTCGATCCTGCAATTCCTCTACTAGATATATACCCAGATGATCAAAAATTATTCTACAACAAAGACATTTGCACCAGAATGTTTATTAAAGCCCAATTCATAATTTATAAGACATGTAAATAGCCCAAGTGCCCACTGACCCATGAATGCATTAACAAATTGTGGTATATGTACACCATGGAATACTATGCAGTCATAAAAAAGATGGAGACTTCACATCTTTTATGTTTACCTGGATGGAGCTGGAATATATTATTCTTAGTAAAGTATCTCAAGTATGGAAAAAAAAAATGTACTCAATACTACTATGAAGTCAATATATAATCATCTACATATTTATATGAATGGTAAAACATAACTATAGTCCAGAAAGTAGAAGGTAAGAGGAGAGAGAGGGGAGGGTATGGGAGTGCTAGGAGGAGGGAGGGTATTTTTTTGGGGGGGAGGAGGCTCACCTAATGTGCATGATGCAGTGGTACATTTCAAAACTATTAAGTAAAGAGTATAATTGTGATGGATGTATTACTTAGTTCAATGTAAGCATTTCACATTGTATAACAAATAAGTACACTGAACCCCATAAAAGCATCAATGTACAAAGTTATGATTTAACAAAAACAAAAAAAGAGAAAGAAATATACTATAGAAAAGAGCAGCATAGTGATAAGTCCTAAGTCTATGCATGGGAATATAAGGATTTCCATAATATGACCCTGTATGCTTACTTCTCCAGTGCACTCCATACAGCTCTGCTTCACATGCCTCAACATGAACAATATACTGAAGGGCAGGAAACATTGTATATAAGCTTTTTTTCATCTCCTAGGCCTTTTCTCATGCTGTTTTCTATATATAATGATGCAGTCACCCCTACATCTATCTCTTTTATGTATGTCACATGAAAAAAAAAGTATGCATATGATTAAGGAGTCAATTTTAAGCATATCCTATTCCCTTCAGGTAGAACTGGTAGATTTGTTGGAGAAACATTTTCTGGTGTAATAAGGTTTTCCAAAATGACATGTTGACATATCAGTCCAAATATAACGTTCCTGATCAGTCTTGATTCAGGGACACTCTTCTATCTTGAGGCTCTAGTGTCAATGTTGGAACAGGGAAAGAAGATAAGAGAAAAAGGTAGAGAAGGCATGTGCATGTAAGAAGGCCTATCTCTTTTCCAGGAAGATGTCTTCACTGACAATTCTGGTGGTCAATTGGGTCTTTCACTGCTCTTTGTACTTCATCTCTTTTATGGTATCCTGCACATTAAATTATATCCTGCATTCTTTTTTCTTGTTTGCCTCCAAATAGACTATTAATTCAAGATGAGAACGAATAGTGCCTTGAAAATTCTATTTCCTCAGAGCCCAGTATTATACCTGACATGAGGTAGGAAGCAAATAAATATAAATGTCACGTAGTTATGGGAGTAGGTAAATAGTTCCTTTTTACTACTATTTATACTTTCACTATCCTGTGATTTCTGGTCTCTTAAAATCAAATAAGATAAAAAGGAATCTAACTCATTTGTAATACTCTGATTTTTTTCCTAGTTCTAAAAGATAGTTAGCTAATATTCACAGCTAAGCTTGTTAATCAGTAGGCCTAAAACTCCTAATCAAATCTAACATAGCCGGTGGCTTCTAATTGCTCAAATATTCAAGTAATAGAATGCAGAAACATACATTTCATATTAGTAAAGTCTGATAACATCTAATTTGGTTATTACTATTTCTAATGGTTTGAAATTCAATATTATTTCTAAGAAGTTTATATGATAATGAATTTTTCCTATTTTATTTATTGCTTAGAAATGTTTGGGCTATGGCATTCACATTGTTCATGGAATGAAAAAAAGCTACTGAAATATGTGGAACACTAAATAAGAAGTAAATTCTGAATCTGCAGCTGCATGGAACCTCTCGTGTTAAAATTTATTTTTAAATTTTATGATCAGTTTAGGTTTCATTATGTATGGTTCTACATTTTTATTTGTTTCCACATGTGTTAGCTAAAATGAATTGCTGTAATTAGTATAAATTGCAGTATAAGAGAAATAAAGAAGTTAAAGCTATCTTGAGGCCACTATAGCTCAAATTTTTGGTCAGGAATGTCCCAATTCCTCTTCTCCACATGGTATCATTAAAACATTACACACTTATAATAAACAGAATTTTTAAAGAAACCTAACAATCAAGTTTATTAGGATTGGATTTATGCTGGATTATAAATCTCAGCATAAATTTATATCAAGATAGCATATCTGCTGCTATTAAATCAATGATATTGAACTATTTTTGAATAGTTGTTTTATGAAATTGAATTATAGCTGCCCAAATTCTTTATTCCTCAAAAACCCCCGCAACAACCCATTTTCATAACGTTCTAAATGTCTTAATCCTAGTATAAATTCCATACAAAGTGTACACTTATGCAAAAAAGGATGTTAATTTTTCAGACAATAATTCTGATTAGCAAAAACATATGTTGATTTTTTTTAAGTGATAACTTTATCTTTACTTTGAGACTCTTTCTGGTTAAAGATGGAGAAAGCCATCTAGTTAATATCAGATAAACTGGTCACTCTTGTATTTTCTCAGCCATTTTAAGTTTAAACTCAATTCAGTCAATTAAGACTTGTTTCTTTCCTTTTCCATAGGCTAAATAGCTTAGGTGTCCAGAATGAAATGGATCATGATCTCGAGAGTCTGGTCATAGGCTGGTTTTCGTCATGTCAGGGCCTCGTGAGATTGTACGTGCATCTCTGCTTCTCAGCTGTCGCCATTCCTTACACTGACTTCTCAATCAGTGCCTCCATCCAATCTCTCTTCTTTAACAAAATGCCATAAACTGAGTAGGTGACAATCACAGAAATTTGGTTTCCCCACGTCCCGAGCCTAGGAAGTTTAAGAGGAAGGCTGATTCAGTGTCTGATGAGCGTCCACTTTCTGGTTTGTAGATGGCGGCTTCTCACTGTGTCTTCACATATTAGAAGGGGTGAAGGATTTTTCTGAGGCCTCTATTCTAAGGGCATCAACCCACTCCTAATCATCTTCCCCAGGCCTCACTCACCTAAAACTTCCACCTTGGTGGTTAGGATTTCAAAATATGAACTTTGGGGATACACACACACACACACACACACACACACACACACACACATAAGAACATAACAATACCTTTTAGGGCCCTGGCCAGTTCCTTCACACTCTCACATTCTGCAAATGTTATATTAATCTTCCATTAAAGGGAAATGAAAAAATTCCCTTTTATTGCAGCATTTCATAAAGGAAGTAGATCCCATGGCCCTTCTCTTTTCACAATCCACAGAACTACCTGGTTTTATCATAGCCCTGGAGTACAATGAGGGACTCTCCAGTGACTCTCATATGCCCACCTGCTGTAGAAATATTTAGAAATTCTCTGTAATAAAACTGGTCCTTAGATTTCATTGCATTGCAATCACTGTTATTATTTATGTAATAAATGTACTTATTTACATAAAAAAACAAAACTAAAATATCTGATGAGAGAATTCATTCAATTGGTCAAACCAAAAATGCAATAGGCAATGAAGGTGCCCCTGGGTCAGCATGGAAAGGGAGAATGCTGCCCAGTCACTGGCCATGAGAATGCATACCTGTCAAGCTAAATCAAGAATTTCATCTGCTTCAAGTATTATAGCATGAGGCCATACACGTTTGGATCATGTAACTAATTATCCCTATGCTGATTTTAGAATCACTTAAATAACCTTCTGGTAAGCTAGCTTCCCAAATGATACAGGGAATATACTGGTGGACCCTCATCCATTTAATTACATATGAACACATCAGCATAATTTTTTACATCATGCTCTGAGTATTTTTATTAGTTCATATCCTCAGGTCTAGTTTATGCCAGGATACTCACAAGAAAGTGTTTTGCTTGTTTGTTTGTTTGTTTTTGTCTGAATCCACAAGATTAAAAATAGATGGTGAATTTAGTTAGGCACTTGCCTTCTTATGTGAGATCTTTGTCCAGATGTCCTTTCTTTAAATGTTATAGAATAATAATATCCAGGTCTGTAATGTCCTACTAATGTCCAGGCTTTTAAACTTTTTAGGTTACAGCTCCAAGCAGAGCTGCTCACTGATTTTTGTTATAATAAAAGATACTTGCATACAACTCTGCTGGACAATTTACTACAAAATTGCCAGTGCCTGTAGACAAACATTAACCCTAGAGCTGGGCATTGTAGCAGGCACCTGTGGTTCCAGCTACCCAGGAGGCTGAGCCAGGAGGATTAGTTGATAACAGGCATTCAAGGTTGCTGTGACATAGGCTGAGACCATGGCATTGTAGCCCTGGCCACAGAGTAAGACTCTGGCTCAAAAATAAATAAATAAATAAATACCCAAAGTGTATTGCTATTCAACATGTAAATGTCTAAAACATTTAGCTGTGGTTAATTTATATCCGTGAGACTGTCCTTGTTAGGGAGGCATACTCGAACACACACCAGAGCAGGTAAGACTCACAGCCAATAGAGAGTCATTTGCCAACAAGATAAACAAAAACATAGTATTGGGAGGGTGGTAGGAAAAGCCTGGGTAACCCAAATACCTGAATGAGTACTTTTTTCCTCCCTGGTATTCAACCAGTGCCAAACAGGAGTCAGTTATTATTGATTCCATACAGCTGAGCCACACGGAATTCATTCTCCCTGGGACTTGGCCAGAAACAAGGTTTATTAAGCTTTACATCACTTTATCATCAAGGTTAACTCCTCACTCTAAGGGCCATTAAGAGAGCTTTATTATTAGTTTGTAATTTTGTATGTTTTAAGTGGAATGACATTATTTTGCCCTAGTGAATAAAATGAAGTACAGTAATTGTAATTGCTATTGCCAGACTCCACAGCGAGCCTCACAGGATTTTCCAAAAGTAAAATGATAATGCATCATCATCAACCTGGCCACCATTCCACCACAATGATTCCTGGCACATTTCCAACATTCTCCAACAATTCTTGGGTGTCCCTACGTGAGATATATGGAAAGTCAAAGTCCAGATTCATTACATTTCTACTTTTTTAAAATTCAGTATAAGATAATCCTTCATCATTGACTCATTTTTAACAGAGTCCTCTAGTTAAAAATATATCAAGATCTTACCACAAAATGTCTTGACACTGACTCATTATTACAAAAAGAGTATGTTCATGGAAACTAATGGGTAATATAATGGCAGGGTGACAAAGCAGACTATACACACAAGATGGATAGCAGTGACATAGGATTATAAAGTGGAGTACCTGGACGTTCATGATAATTTAAATCGAATCCATTTAAGAAAAGTGAAGTTGAGAGTTAAGGAAAACCTACACGAGAATCTCACAAAAAGTTAATGACCTTGGTCTACATTACCTGATCCCTGTCTTGAGAGAAAATCTCATCATTTGTTGCTAGTTCTCTTGAATCCCTTCACATTTCCTGACTTCAGGTCTGTTGGTAAGTGAGCAACATGCACTACACACAAGAGCACATTTGTAGCCAGTCAAGTAGACTTTGAGCAATTTCTTGGCTACTTTATATTCTTGCTCATCACCAACATTTTGTACCCTCTAATTAAAATTGTCTTGATTTCCTTACCCTTTGCTATGCTACTATAAGCTCAGTGTAGATCTTAGCTCTTCCAGAAGTATTTGATTGGGTTTGAGATGGAAAAAACTAAACTTGCACTAACTTAAGCCAAAATGTGAATGCCTCATATGGTCAGGCCCTTCTCATAGAGCCCAAGCATAGCTGCAGGGTGGGAATAAGACTTACTTCTGATGAATCAATCGCAAAAGAAGTTCCAGTATTCTCACATATGGTAATGTGGTTTCTAAGAACAGGCATTTGAGGATGCTGAGACCATGAACTGTAGGCCGGGCCACAGAGTAAGACTCTGACTCAAAAATAAATAAATAAATAAATAAATAAATAAATAAATAAATACCCAAAGTGTATTGCTATTCAAGATATGTCTGAAACATTTAGTTTATATCCATGAGACTGTCCTTGTTAGGGAGGCATATTCAAGTTAATTATATAACTAACTCTATATACCCAAACTCTGTCGACATTCAGCTAGAAGACCTGTCACCTATACCCACAGAGTCAGGATCAATGAACAAAGCAAGCTTCATGCAAGTAGTGTTTGCCAACTCTTTTTTTTTAATTGTTGGGGGATCATTGAGGGTACAATGAGCTAGGCTATACTGCTTGTGTATGCTAGGTGAAGCCCCTCTATTAATAGTGTACTGCCCGCAAGAGGTGTGTCACACACCATGGCCCCACAACCCCCTCTCTCCTCTCTCCCATTCCTCTTCTCTACCATCTACTAGTATCAATAGTCCTCATATCATAATCAAGTACAATGGATTCTTGTTTCTCTGTTCTAGTGATGCTTTCCTAAGAAGAATGTATTTCAGCTCCATCCAAATTAATACAAAGGATGCAAAACACTTTTGAGACTAAAAATTCTCTACACCATTCTCCATGATCCTAAAAGACAACTCAAAAGAACTCTGAATGTCCTTGATTTGAATGTGCACAAAGCTGGGTGCATTCGAAATAGTTACTAAAAGAGACAGCAACAAATTACCTGAGATCATTAAGCTATATTCATTTAGTTTTATTTAAACCACAATTTACTTCAAAATTTCAAAGTTATAAAAATCATGTAATACATTTGGTTAGCCTATTTACACTGTACATGAAGAAACTAAACCTAGGTGGTTTTAGTAAATTATATAACTAAATGAACATTTCAAAAGCAATATCTAACTTTAAAAGGGTTCATGTGACTAAGTAGACAGAAATTTGATTTTCTAGAGGTAATTATATAGTCAGCCAACAATGGTTAGGTTCTGATCTACTTATTGGATACTTTTACTCTAGATTATCTTCAATATAAAACATGATGAACATGACAATAATATATACTTTGCAGGATTATAGTGATAAATATATAAAATAATATCAAAGAGATTCCTAGCCCAGTAACTGGCACAGAACAGGCCACTCAATAATGTTTTCTTCTTATTATTTAACTTATATTAGGTTGAACTTATTACCTCATTTAAATCTGAATGTCCACAGTATCACACAATTTTTCATTTTTATCTTTTAGTAGAAAATATGTGCTATTATTTTGGGGTGTATACCTTACATACTTTACATAAATGTTATGTTTTCTTTTATACTGTTTTTTGTTTGTTTATTTGTTTGTTTACAAGTCAGAGTCTTGCTATGTTGCTCAGGCTGAACTTAGACTCTGGTTTCAAGCAATCCTCCTGCCTCAGCCTCCAGGCAAATCCTGAGACTACAAGCACATGCTACCCAGTCAGCTCTGCACCTTGAGTTAAAATGGTACCTCATCATAGTTTTGGTTTGCATTCTCTTATAACTAGTTAGGATGATTTCATATGTTTGTTAGCCATTTATCTACTGAAATTTGAAAAAAAAAAAAAAAAAAAAAGCTGTTCATGTCTTTTGCCCAATTTTTGATGGGGTTAGTTGCTTTTTTTCTTGATTTATTTGAATTCTTTGAAAATAATGGATAGCTATTAGGCCTTTGCCTGATGAATGGTTACAAATGTTTTCTGCCATTTTACAGGTTGTCTAAACTATTTTGATTATTTCCTTTGCCTGATTTATTTATATTGTTGCTATATTTGTTCTGGTGGTATTAGTCATAAATTCTTTGCCTAGGACAATATCCAGAAGACTATGTATTTCTTACATTTTCTTCTATAATTGTTACTGTTTCAAGTCTTACATTAAGTCTTTAGTCCATCCTGAGTTAATTTTCATATATGGCAGGAGATAGGGACCCAGTTTTATTCTTTTGCATGTGGTTATCCAATTTTGCCTATATCATTTGTCGAATAAGGTGTCCTTTACCCAGTGTATGCTTTTTTCTCCTTTGTTGAAAATCTATTGGTTATAGATATATAGCTTTTTTACTTGGTTCTCCACTCTATTCCATTAGTCTCTGACTTTATACCAGTAATGTTTTGATTGCTATGGCCTTGTGGCATAATTTGAAGTTGTGTAATGTGATACCTCCAAATTAGGTTCCATATGAAGTTTAGAAATTTTTTCTATGCCTATGAAAGGTGGATATTTAATTGAATCTGTAAATCACGTTGAGTACATACAGTTCCTGGGTAATGAACAAGATAGGTTCCGTAGGTTTGTTCTTAAGTTGAATTTGTTTCTAAGTTGATAGGCTCAGTGGCTCACACCTGTAATCCTAGCACTCTGGGATTCTGATGTGGGTGGATTGTTTGAGCTCAGGAGTTCAAGACCAGCCTGAGCAAGAGCAAGACCCTGTCTCTACTAAAAATAGAAAAACTAGCCAGGCATTGTAGCAGACACCGATAGGCCCAGATACTGGGGAGGTTGAGGTAAGAGGATCACTTGAGCCCAGGAGTTTGAGGTTACTGACAGTTATAACTCCATGGCACTCTACCAAGAGCACAGAGTGAGACTCTGTGTCAAAAATAAATAAATAAATAAATAAATAAATAAATAAATAAATAAATTTGTTTATAAGTTGAAACAGATACATTTACCTATGACCTATAACAACCCACATCCATAAGTGTGACTCATATATCAGTAGGATGTTTGTCACTCGGGAACTACCTGGACTACCTGTATGGACATTTTAACAATGTTGATTCTCCCAATCCATGAACATAGAATGTTTTATTTCTTTCAAAGGGAAAGAAATCAGGAGGGAAATGCAAATCAAAATCACAATGAGGTATCACCCAACTCTGGGACAGTGGCTTTTATTAAAAAATCCAAAAGCAACAGATACAGGCATGGATGTGGAGAGAAAGGAATAGTCATACACAGGTGGTAGAACTGAAAACTAGCACAGCCTCTATGGATACCCCAAAGAACTAAAAGTAGACCTATCATTCAATCCAGAAATCCCAGTAGTGGGTTTTTTTGTTTGTTTGTTTGTTTGTTTGTTTGTTTTTGCAGTTTTGGGCCAAGGTTAGGTTTGAACCCGCCACCTCCAGCTTATGGGGCCAGTGTCCTACCCTTTTGAACCACAGGCACCACCCAGTAGAAAATATTTAAAGGAAAAAAGAGGCTATGATAAAAGCCATTCTCCTTGGAATTAGGTGATACCCAATTGTGGTTTTGATTTGCATTTCCCTGATAATTAAAGACATGGAGCATTTTTTTCATATGTTTATTAGCCATTAGTCTATCTTCTTTTGAAAAGCTTCTGTTCATGTCTTTTGCCAATGTTCTGATCAAGTTATTTTTTTCTTGCTGATTTGCATGAATTTGTTATCAATTCTAATTATCAGCCCTTTATCAGATGTATAGCATGCAAATATTTTTTCCCATTCTGTATGTAGGTTATCTAATAGCTCTATTGATTGCTTTTTTGGCTGTGTAAAATCTTTTTAATTTAATCACATTCCATTTTTTAGTTGTTGCTGTGATTGCCTATGGGGTCTTCCTCATAAATTTTTTGTCTAGGGTGATGTCTATAAGAGTTGTTCCAACATTTTCTTCTAGAATTCTTATAGTTTCATGCTTTATGTTTAAGTATTATCCATTGTGAATTAATTTTTATGAGTGGTGAGAGGTGCAGATCATGTTTCAATCTTCTACATGTGGCTCTCAATTTTTACTGTATCAGTGGGTTTCAATTTTACAGTATTGTTATCTGCTTTGTCAAAGATAAGATGGCAATATGGGAATGGTTTAATAACTGGGTTTTCTGTTCTGTTTCTCAGGTCTATGTTTCTATTTTTGAGACAGTACCACGCTGTTTTGCTTACTACAGCCTTGTAGGATAGCTTGAAGTCTGGTAAAGTGATACATCCCAATTTGTCCTTTTAGCTTAAGGCTGCTTTGGCCATTTGGATTTTTTCTAGTTCTATACAAAGTGCAGAAGTATATTTTCTAGATGGTATCTTAATGGAAATTGCACTGAATCTGTAGATCACTTTGGGTTGTATAAATCTTTGAACAATGTTGATTCTGCTGATCCATGAGCATGATATAATTTTCCATTTGTTTATGAAATTTTCTTCCTTAGTAACTCATAGTTCTCCTTGTAGAAGTCATTTACTTCCAGGATTAAATATATTCCCACATATTTTGTTTTCTTTATCATTATTGTGAAAGGCATTGAACTTTATTTGGTTCTCAGGTGGACTGCAATTGCAATAGAAATGCTACTGATATTTGTAGATTGATTTTATATATTAAGAATCTGCTGAATTTATTTATCAATTCCAAAGGTCTCTTGACAGAATTTTGGGGTTTTTCTGTTTATAAGATTATATCACCATCAAAGAGAAAGAGTTTGACCGCTTTTGTCCCCCTTTAATGTTTCATCTAGCTAGGACTTTCAGCACCATGTTGAATAAAAATGGTGACAGTGAGCAATCTTGTCTAGTTTTAGAAAAAAGTGGGAATGCTTTCAACTTTTCCCCATTCAGCATGATATTGGCTGTGGGTTTGTTGTATACGGCTTTTATAATTTTGAGGTAGAGACAGGTAGAATTTTGTCAAGAATTCTTATCATTAAATGATACTGAATTTTGTCAAATTCTTTCATTGTGTCTACTGAAATAATTATATCATCTCTGATTTTGCTTCTGTTTATGTGGTGAATTCACATTTGTAGACTTTCATATGTTGAACTATCCTTCCATTCTTAGGATAAAGCACACTTGGTTATGCTGAATTATTTATTTTCTTATATTCTGTTGAATTCAATTTTCTATAATTTTATTGAGAATTTTTGTATCTATTATATATTCATAAGGGACATGAGTCTAGTTTTTCCTTTATCCTTGGGTCTGTGTCCTTTCCTGGTTTTGGTATCAAGGTGATACTGACTTCTTATAATGTACTGGGAGGATTCGTTTCTTCTCAATGTTATGAAATAATTTTTGCAATATTGGTACAAGTTCCTCTTCATACATCTGGTAAATTCAGCTAAGAAATTCTTGTATTCACATTTAGTGAAGTTTTTCTGGCTAATGTTACCACAAGAAGGCTTCTATTTGCAACCCAAGGTATCCAACTAATATAATACCTACTCCGTAGCCCAGTATACTTGAAAATGCACAATCAGTCCTTTCTTATAGTCATTATAGGAAATCAAAATTATAATTAGCTTGCTAGGTGAATGTGGAAGCAGCACAAAGTGAGTTCACTCAATTGAAGGGTTAGTAGTAACAGACTTACACAGCCTTATGTTTTAGTGTTAAAATAGCCAGGCTTGATCTTGCAAAAGAGTAGTAATAGTTCAAGTCCACTTATAAAACTGTCTTTTCTAAATGGTACTTGAAGTAGTACTTATTTTCAACATTATCCTTTGTAAATATGTTATCTCTATAACTGATCAATCCCTATTTTAACACCATTTATGTAAATATAATGCTATATTCTTTCAATTTCAAGTTTAATTATATGGATGACTCTGCTTACATCTCTTTTTATCTAATTAATGTACATTTTATAAATTGATATTTGAAAAAATAATATTCCTTTAATTCCAGGTTCTTCAAAGATACTCTACCATTATTTCTAATTACTGATAATAATTACATCACTTACTAATATATTTGAAAATTATGTGAAATTTTAAACTGAAAACTGTATTCAATGTGAAATATTGTTATTGTTATGGTAGTCAACACTTGTTTTAACATAAATTGTTTACTTCTGCATTATACCATGGCTTTATGAGAAATATAAATACCTTATTTTTTTCCTGTCATCTTGAGGCTGAAAAGTATGAGTCTAGAAGGTATAGACTAGACACTCATCCTGACACATACCAGGGGTCATATCATCTCAGTGTTTTATTGGACCCATAAATGACCACATTATACATAGTCTGGAAAAAGGATGAAATGACAGTTATTCTATGTGATGTACTGAAGGTATATGGATGAAAAGATGATAGATAAATAGATCACAGGTAGACAGGTAGAATATTGATAATTACTAAGTAGTTAACAGTCTACAGCAAATAAAATGGTCAAGGATAATTTGAGAACAAAAAACTCATATCAGTTACCAGAGGTCCAGAAGGAATAAGAAACACTCATGTTTCAGAGGTCAAGGTGATAGATCTGGTCAGTTACAAGAAAGTAGTTATAAAGCATGAGAAAACCTCAAAGAGATTCTGAAATTGAGAAGATATTTGGCCAAGTTAGAAGCATTATGGGTTTCCAAATTGGGTAGAGAATGTTCCTTCTTCAGAAGTTTAAAACAATTTACCCTGAAGGATCAAAGAATATAAATATTAAAAATTATTTAGAAACAATCATCTGGTAGCACTTTACACCATGAGATGGGCCAAAATCTAGAATACCGACCACAATAAATGTTGGCAAGGATATGGAGTAACAGGAACTTTCTTGCATTGCTGGTGAAAATGAAAAGTGATGCAGCCACTTGGGAAGACAGTTTGGCAGTTTCTTACAAAACTAAACATACTCTTACCATATGATCCAGCAATTGTGCTCCTTGGTATTTACTCAAAGAAGTTAAAAACTTCTGTCCACAAGAAAACCTGCACATGAGTGTTTATTCATGTTTATTCATAACTGCTAAACCTTGGAAGCAACCAAGATATCCTTCAGTAGGTGAATGAGTAAATAAACTATGGTACATCCAGAAAATGAACAATTATTCACTACTAAAAAGAAATGAGCTACCAAGCCAATAAATACGTGGAGGAATCTTAAATGTATTTTACTATGTTAAAGAATCCAATCAGACCTACTATATGGTTCCAACTATATGACATTTTGAGGAAGACAAAGTTGTAGAGACAGTAAAAAAAAATCAGTGGTTTCTAGGGGTTTGGAGTTGAGAGAAGGATGAACAGGCACAGCACAGGAGTTTTAGGGCTGTGAAAATACTGTTTCTGATACTATCATGGTAGGTATCTATTAGTACATATTCGTCCAAACCCATAGAATGTACAGCACCAAGGGTGAACCCTGATGCAAACTATGGGCTCTTGGTGATTGTGGTGTGTCAATGCAGATTTATCAACTGTTATGGATGTTCCCCTCTGGAGGAGAACATCAATAACAGGAAAAGCTATGCATACATGGGGGCAAGGGGCATAGAAGAAATCTCTGCACCTTTCTCTCAATTTTCCTATGAAACTAAAATAGCTCTAATAAGATTTAAAAAATAAATTATGCTATAAAATGTATTTAGTTTGGGATATATATTGTGAGGTATATAACCTGTGGCCAGCAGACCTTTTGACCGTCTCTGCTGTATGAACATAAACACAAAATTTATCTTTGTCTCAGTTTTCTCACTCATAAAATAATCCTTTTAATTATAACTCTTTTATAGGGTTATGAAGAGTAAATAAGTTAAAAACATAAGACATCGAGATACATGGCCTAAGTAAGGCTTCCATAGTATAAGTGCTAAATAATAGCTAGGTATTATGATGGACACAGAGATGACCATAACTCTCTACTCCTGTCACCATTGGAAAAGATCGGGCACAAGTCCTAGGCGGTCACATACATTTATTTCGTTTCATCAAAAAAGGTAAAAGAGTGTATATACTTACATATGTTCCCCTTTGGTGGTAAAATATTCTTTAGTTTTAGTTGATATATTTCCATATGAATTACATTTCTTTTTCTGTTTTTTGAACAATTCAACATTTCAATTGTACTTTCTTTTCTTCTGAAGAGATTCAAACACCTTTGCTTAAAAAGAGATGGATTTACATATTATCTGCCTGAAGGGAAGTTCTAACCTCTCTAGATATTAATGAAATCCATCTTTATGAAGTTAACAAAAATAAAATTCAGAGTTTATTATGAGCCAAACACTACACCAAATTCTTTATTATTTTAAGCTTATTACATTATCTTTAAAACACTATGAAATAGGTGATGGTATTCTCTCTAGTATATAGCTGCAAAAACTGAATCACATAGGAGTTAAAATATATTTCCCCAGTATATATTCTAGTAGGCAGGAAAGCCAGAATTTTAATCCAGGTAGTCTAGCTTCAGAGAACGCTTGCTGATAACCATACTTGGTGTCAAGCACTTTACACGGTTGTTGCTGAATATTTCCAAACACTATAAAAGTCTGTTTCCCTAAAATGCAATTGAAACTAATCTATAATTCAAAGCTGAAAGGTCCTTTCATCCAACACACACATATTCTGAGTGTGCTAGATGTCAAGTACCAAAGTAAGTACTGTGGATACAGCAATAAAAAAGCCAACTACTTACTGAGGGTAGAGATTGAAGTCAGATCTAGATAAGGTGTGAAGGTTATTGTACATTACTCTCCCCTTAGCAGTTGTTATTATATAAGTAGTTATTATATACATAATGCTATTTGTTGAACACTGAGGAAAGCTATAGAAAAGTCAAAATGTGGCCTGAGACTTCAAGGTTCATAAAATTTAATATAAAAACATAATGATAAATGTTAAAATATATTAAGTAGGAATGAACAAAATCATTGATTTAAGACAAGAGCTACTGCTTTACCCACTAAAATGGCTTTCATCAAAAAAGGTGATGACAGGTATTAGTGAGGATGTGGAGAAATTGGAACCCTCAAACATTGCCTGAGAATATGAAATGTTTCAGCTATTTAGAAAAAGAATTTGGCAGTATCTTAAAATGTTAAACATGAAATTACTCTATGATCTAGTAATTCCACTTCTCAGTGTACATCCGAGAAATAAAAAGTTATGTCCACACAAATGCTTGTACACAAATGTTCACAGCATCATTATTTGTAATAATCACAAGTATAAATAACACAAATGTCTATCAACTGATGAATGAATGAATAAAACATGGTCTACCCATACAATGAAATATTATTCAGCAATAAAAAGAAACAATGCATTGCTTAATATTTTGAAAAGAAGCCAGACATAAAGGACCATGTATTGTATGATTCCATTTATACTAAATGTCCAAATTAGGCAAATCGATAGAGTCAGAAATATATTACAGGTTGTCCAAGTCTAGGAGCTACTGGAGAAATGGGGAGTAACTCCTAATAGGTATTAGTTTTATTTTTTGAGCTGACAGAAATAAAATATTTGTAGTAATGCTTGCACAATTTTTTGAATATGTTAAAACATTGAATTACACTCTTTAAGGCAGTAGGGTGTATGCGTTAAAATTGTTATTGTTACTTTAATAAAGCTATGAAAAAAAAGTCAGAGTTTAAATGGCATTGGAGCAGGTGGCTGAAGACAATCCCACTGCTGTATCTCCCATGACAAGTGAGAACAGAAAGCAGAACACACCCCTCTAGGAGAAACCAAAATGGCCTCGTTTCCAGAATTTGACCTAGATGTTGCTAACTCATCTAGAAGTAATAGCGCATGAGCAGGCTGAGTCAATGTTCAGAGACGATATAACCAGGCTTGGTAGGCCTATCAATAGGGCCTTTGCTGAAAGAACTTTAGCCATCTATAAATCAGGAAGAAGTTTCCCATATTTCTTCCTGCTAAGTTCAAGCATGAAAATGTAGAGAGCCAAAGGGCTTTAAAATTGCCAAAGTAGATCTAATCATGTAGGAGCAGCCGTGGCACCAGAAAGGGAACAATTACCACTGAAGAAGGCAATATATGACTAGTGCTCAGATAAGTAATCATGTGTAACCCAACATTATAAAAATCAAACAAACAAAAATCAGACTTGTAAAATGACCTCTTAGCCAGGATTCAAGACATTACTGACAGTACAGAAGCATCAGTGGCTGTCACCTTCTGATGCTCTCATGATGCTCTTCATTATATTAAATGTGTTTTTACATTAAATGCATTATAATTAAATGCATATTATTAAATGCTTAAAAGGAGCTGGTAAGCACTTGGTGTATATGTACAAAAAGATGGCAGGTGGACAATTCAGATGTTTGATATGCAAAATAAAAAATGTTCTGTCCTACAAAGTAATGTATATTATAGTGCGTAAATTAATACTCCTGTTTCCTGCTTCAAAAGTCAAAAATCACAAATTTAATTTGTGATTAAATTCAGAAAATGTAATCACAAATTTTTATTTAATCAATTACTTTGGAAATACAAGAAATGATTTAAAATTTGTATATTTGCATACACATGCCATCATACAAGTATGTTGAAATGAGCACATTAAACAATACTAAGGGGAATAAATGCTTATAAACGTTGAAGAAATTTCAATAGCGCTTCTTCAGGAGACTATACTCCATCTGAAAAGAAAATCTTTATTTTATTAAGATTAAGAAGGAAAAATCTTTCTGTTATTAAGCTATTGGCAAGTTTTAAACATATATATTCTATAGAGAATCATTGACAACTGATTATTCTTCCTTCTACTTTAAAGACAAACCAATTAAACTCTACCTCATTCAGAGCTGTATTTACTTGAATTATTTTCTTAGAGAGATTTAAGTGAGCTTTTTAGAAATCACCAGTTTCAGGAGGCTCACAGATAACATTATCAGTTTTCCATAGCAGTTCTCGTTTTTTTTTAAAATCATGACCCATTTGATATCCTAAAAACAGCAGCATTAATTTTAGTTTGTCATATTGTAGGGTATAAATTGACTAAATGTTAATAGCATTCTTTTTGAGTAATCAGTTCTACATGATTAACCTAAAAATTGCCAAAACATTGTTTACTCTTCATTTGTAACTGAAGAAAAAGGCATGATGAGTCAGACAGAGTAGGATTAATTTACTTTCTGATCCGTCTGAGAACTTGCCACAATAATTCATAATCATTTTACTTGATATTTATTTTGACAAAACAACTTAATTTTGAAAGCAGCTCATTTGAAAGCAGTTCAGGGCCAAAAAGGTATTCCACTTCAATTAAATTGCATGGAAAATACAATTATACTTAATTTATTTATTTATTTATTTATTGCTTCTCCATTTAATAAAAAAAAAAAAAATGGGAAAAATACAGCATGTAAAACCTTATGAGTTCTCCTTTGAAGACTTTTTTTTTTTTTTTTTTCTTTTCAATAAAATCAAAGTAGGTAACTTGTGATTTTAACACCATCTAGTGGGCTCGTTTTGTGACAACAAGTGAAAACCAGGGCATGACAAAGAGGCAGGAAAAGGTAGTATCTGACCATTATGCCTCAGAAATTTCACGGGATTTTTTTATGAGAGAAGTGCTAAGGGGCCCACACTGAAGAAGACACCTGGCTCTATGTTTCAATTAAAATAAAAAATCCTTACCTTGTCATCTTTCCATAAGGGCAAGGAAACTGAGAAGTGACCACACAAAGGCCTGTCTTTATCATTTGAAATTTTTCTGAAAACTTGAAAATCTCAAGGTTACTTTCAAAAAGTATAAGTTGATAGTGTTCCCTTTAAACGAAGAATTGTGGCCACAGATGATTTAGCAACATGCTGGAAATGCTGAGGCCTGACAATTAAGTTGATGACCTTGGCGTCATGCACTTACCTTGGCATCACTGTGTTAACAACCCAGTGAGGTAGAATAACCTTGGCACATCTTACGGTGCTTCTTGGTTTTTTGAGTAAAATCAAGCACAGTATCTTCCAGCTGTGTATGTGTGGACATGTTGTAACCTTGCTGTAACATTGCTGAGAGGCATTCGTTATTATTGTCGCATGGTCCTGTGTGCCATCCTGAGAATGTTGGAGCTTGAATTAGAGCAGCTAACAAACATTCGTACATTTCTTATGTTAAACTTGGCAAGAGTGGAAATGAAATCAGGGACATGTTAGTCCAAGCTTATGGGGATAATGCCATAAAGAAAACAGTAGTGTACACATGGATTAAACGTTTTTCTGAGGGGAGAGAAAATGTCACTGCTGAAGAGAGGTCAGGGCAGCCAGTAACAAGCACAAGTGATGAAAACATAGCAAAACTGTGTCACACCGTGCATGAAAATCCCCAGCTGACTGTGAGAAGCACAGCAGCGCAAATAAACATCAACAGAGAAACAGTTAGGAAAATCTTAACTGCAAATCTTGGCAGGAGAAAGGTGTACTTCTTGCTTCATGACAATGTACCAGTTCACACGGTGCTGTCTATAAGGGAGGTTTTAGCCAGTAAACATATAACTGTACTAGAACACCCTCCCTACACACACAGTCTGGCCCCTAGTGATCTTTTTCTTTACTTGAAGATAAAGGAAATATTGACAGTAAGACATTTTAATGGCATTAAGGACATGAAGGTTAATACAATGATAGCTATGATGGCCATTTCAGAAAAAGACTTCCAACATTGCCTTGAATGGTGGACTAGGCACTTGTGTCAGTGCATAACTTCCCAAGGGGAGTACTTTCAAGGTGATACTCAGCAACGAGGTATGTAACACTTTTTCTAATAAGAGTTCACAAACTTAATTTGAAGTTCCTCATAGTGATAACAAATGAAAATAGTGAAAGATTAAATATAAAGCTTCTATATCTTGTTTTTTAAAAGATAAGATGTTTAACACAGATGTTACAATCTTAGTTAATAAATTAAAACATATAAATAACAACTGGGTTACTTTAGTTCACTTTCCCAAAAGTTGGGATACAGTCACTTTTTTAGCCAGTCTTTTAAGCTTCTTGGCATTAAAATTAGATGGAAACTGAGGAAGCATATTCTGTGTATAGTCATCACTACCCTTTATTACATCTAATCTTGACATATACTATGTATTCAAACTTGGTTTACCATGTCTATTTTCTTTGTTTTCAACTCAAAGAATTAAACCAGTCTAATGTAGAACATAAAGATGTAATTCAATTTCTACCCTAATTTACTTAAATATCTATACCCCATTCTAATGAAATAAGTTCCTTCTCATACTATCAGTCAACTTCTGCACACTAAAGCTAATATGTTTTGTTAAGATTTAATCCTTCCTGACTTTTAAAAACTGTTTAATGCTTTAAAAATTACCAAGTTTAAAAAACTTTTTTTCCCCCTAGTTTCTGTGAAAGAAAATTACATAAATGTGCTTTTCTGCATCTCCTCATTTTTTGTTTTCCTCACTTTTATCCACTGCCCTTTAAATGTAAGTAAGGATCAATTTCTTTGATCCTTCCTTCAATTTTCTTGCTTCTGTGACTTCAGCTATCACCTCTATACAAGCAATAAACAAATGCATAGTTAATGGTCTTAAACACTCACCAACATTCAACTCTGTTTTCCTTTCTAGCTTTGATGCAAATATTTTTACATCTAGTCTCTCATTTCAAGTTCAACTTGTACAAAACTATGTTCTAACTTAAAAAATCTACTTTTCCAATGTTACTTGCATTTTCAATAATGGGTACCATTATTCTCCTAGCTATTTAGAATTAAGTTTAACTCTGTACACTTAGAACCTGGTCTCAGCACCACATTCTAAAGAAATGCTACTTTAGCAACATTTCATTCTGCATAGGAAAAATCATGTACCCTCTTCTACACAGTCCATTCATTTTCTTGTTCTGGCATTTATTCATATCATTTGCATTGAAAACCTCCTCCCTCTCCTCTGTATATTCTAACACATTTCTTAAAGATCAAACTCTTAGCAACGTCTCCATTGTGCTTCAATTGAAATGAACTTGAGATCTATGATAATCATTGAGTCTATAAGCAACTTTTTTTTTACTATTATTTATCCAATTTTAATATTTACTTCTGAATAGGAATTATACACATGAGTACAAAATTTTAAAGTTACAAATGGAAAAACAAAGTTCCCTTCCACCCCTGTTTCTCTCCACAGAGGTACCTACTATTCCCACTAAGCTGTGTGTCCTTCTGGGGTGAGTCTGTGCATATATGCAGATTTTTAAAGCACAAATGATAGATACCATGCTATTCTGTACATTTCTTTTTGTTAACTTACTATATCTCAGTGTCTTTTCCCTATCAGTACACACAGGCCTTCCTCATTCTTCTTAATGACTGCGTGGAGTTCCACTGAAGTGGATGGGCTGGAATTTAACCAGTTCCTTATTGATGGTCACGGAGGTGGATTTTAGTCTTTTGTAAATACACACAACATTGCAACAAATGCCTTTATCTGTTTATTACGTGTCTGACTATATCCATAGGCTAATTTCCTTTAAATGGAAGTGTGTCAAAAAGTATATGATTTAAAAAATGTTACAGTTATTGCCAAATTGCCTTCAGTAGAGATTTTGTGATCCACACCCACAATATATAGCCGTGTTTATGCACGCTCATTAATCAAGTATCACACTTAAAAAGGGTATTTCAAAGTACCTAACAGAGTACTGGAACATGAAATAATAATAATCAAATAATGATAATCATAGTATAAAACTTTTTGATCTTTGCAAATGTGAGAGGTTTAAAAAAATCCCAGCCTGGGCAACACAGTGAGACCCCATCGCTACAAAAAATAAAAAGTTAGGCTTGGCACCTGTAGCTCAGCTGTTAGGGCACTGGCCATGTACACAGGCTGGCAGGTTTGAACCCGGCCCGGGCCTGCCAAAAACAATGACAACTATAACAACAATAAAAAAAAAAAATAGCCGGCCACACCTACGGTGCATCTTAGAATGGGTACAGGCGAAACTTACTAAATGCAGAATACAAATGTCTATATACAATAACTAAGAAAATGCCATGAAGGCTACGTTGAACAGTTTGATGAGAATATTTCAGATTGTATATGAAACCAGCACATTGTACCCCTT